>WAAE01028106.1:0-18284 GCA_013400495.1 Nicator chloris | reverse complement strand
CTAATGAAGCAAACTTTGCAGTAAAACCACAGAAAATGTAATTATGAGGGATTATTTATATGCACATATACAAATGTTTACATTAATACTAGTATCAAGCTTATTGGACAGATGTTAGAATGGGCCAAACCATCCCAGATGTGGGAGGACAAACCAAACTGTCCTGGGTGAGGGTCCAAGATCTCTTAGAAAGTTTGTGTCAAGAGTTCATTCTGTTAAGGAAAGGAAAAGAATGTGCAGCATGCAAAGTTCTTGTAGAGAGAAGTTTTGTTTTGGATAAAAATTAAGTCATATCAGAGAGAATTAAGGAAGTGTAGGACACTAATGCTTCAGCAGCCAATAGATGCTGTTAATTTCTATATTTCACCCAGAATAGCCAACAGATGATGTTTTCTGTTCTCTCAGGCCAATTGTTATTTTTCTAGACTGTTTTCTTTTTCTTGCAGATATAATAGCCAATGGCAGTTACCAAGTCTTACTTTCTCAGGATGTTTTCCCTGTTTTCAGACTATTTTTCACCTTTTCAGATGATAAGTGGCTGTTGTGGTTCCTTGTTTTTGTGCTTATCAGTGATGTCTCAGGTTTCTAGGTACCAGGCTGCTCATTTCAGAGGCCAGCTGCACTTCTCAACAATGCTTCTGGTTCCCAGGCCTAGTTCCCAGGCTTGCCAGCATTCTCTCTGTCAGTATTTCAGCAGACACTTTCTTCTTTTAGTAATTTCCCCCCTCTAACCAGGTCAGTTTTATGGCTGCTCACTTCACCTGAATGTCCAGCTAAGACATGCACTGAGCCTCCAGCGATATTTTAATGTTTCTTACCCTGAAAAAGATAATGAGCTGTGATGCCTGGGAAGGGAATTATGCAAACTGATTAATCTGGAAGCTTGAGGCTTGACCTTTTATGTTTTAGCCTTTTGTGTGTGTGCAGAGTGGGGAGGATGTTTGAATTTTGACTGACTGAAGATGAAATCCAAGGAGCCCTCCATTCTCATCATCAAGGAGGGTACTCCTCTGTAAAACTCAGTAGATAGATACCATGGTGAAATGTTCTTATGGATTCTTCTCAGGGGTCTGTGACCTCTGCTCTTTGTAGCCAGCTTCACTCATTTTGCAGGAAATTTGCTTTACAAGTGTAGTTCAGCTTGGCCAAATGGTAGATTATTTCAGGGGAGAGAGCAGGGAAGAAACTTCCCCCCCTTCCCCTCTCTGTGGCTTCTGTTGCTTAGCAGACTTAAGGGTATTTAACTAACTGAACATGAAGGTTTTACAGTGCCAGACCACACTGCTGCCAAAGTAGCAACAAATACTGCTTTAAGGACTTGATGGGGTGGATTTGAATTGCAGTCATGTATGGGAAAGTGAAATGTGAAGCTATGACAGTCCTTAAGGATTGGATGTTGTATTTTTGTTTGTTTGTTTTATAGGAGTTCTGCCTCTTTCGCTGTGCACCCTTTAACTCTGCCCCTTTCCATAAAGAATATTTGGGACTGCTTGTCCTCTTTGGAGGACAAGAGATAAAATTCTGGAGGTTTTGTTTTGGTTTCAGTAGTACAAGATGTAGTACAATCAGAACAGCTGGAATTAAGGAAGCTGGAAAATCTGACTTCCAAGGACATTGAGATTAATTTATAATGTGTGTGGTTTTCTTATGTACACAAAATGCATAGTCACTTCCTCTTTAATAAAACAAAAACGCGTAATGCAGAATTTTTTTCCCTTTAATGGTCTTGAGAAGATAACATCTCCATCAAGCTTTGGAACTTTTTGTGATGTCTTCATGATATTGCACAAGCTCCAGTGCATTTGAAGTGCAGCAGATGTTTCCCTTCAGCTGTGTGCAGGCTCTTGCTCTGGAACAAGGCAAGCCCTTGAAAGTAGAGTAAACTAATTATAAACGTAGTTTTCTTGTTGGATTTAAAGTTCCTTGTGGATATGTAATTGGGAAGAGCTCCATGTAGAAATCTGCCCTTATCTCCATACCTTTCCATTTATTTGCAGGAGAGACAATACCTGCTGCAACAGTGACATTTCCCTACCTTGGAGATTCTCAGTTTAGTTGCTGGAGGATAATGTGGTTTCTGTGCCTCATCTCTTCTTCCCAGGGTCACTAACTACCTCTCAGTGGGGAGATGGATAGCAGCACTCCTTTCTCTTGAACTGGAGTTCAGTCTGTAGCTTCACAGTGGAAGCCATCGTGTTGTCCCCTTGCTTCATGTATCTTCTTCCCATCTCTCCTTATTCTGTGCTCTAAAGTGTTACTGCTGCAGGAGTACAGACAATCTCCCACCAGCAGAGGAAGTGATTGGACACCTTGCACCAGGGCTTCCTGCAGGGCACGGAGTGTATCAGTTCCTCTGGACATCTGCACTACGGCTTCAGACCTTCTCAAGAAGCATAGTGATTGGAGTCAGAGAGGCTCAGATATCAAAATTCTGTGATTATCAAAGATTTAGAAGGCAGTATGTGAAAAGAAACAAAAGAGATTGTGTAACAACCCTCTGGAGGGTATAACATAGTATACCAGTCTTGTAAAACAATGTAAAAAGCCTGAACCCCCTGTGTTTGCGATAATAGTGGAAATAGCAAGTAGTCTCTGTTCTGCTTTGTTGTGAACTTGAAATACACCTGCTGTTCTACTATTGATTGTTGTGATTGAACTTAAAAACCATCCCAGAGAACAAAATGTAGTGTACATTTTGGTTAAAAAAAAAAAAAAAAAAAAAAAGATTCCCAATCTTATTTTTGCCATGTCTCATGTATGCCTATCTGGGAAGAGTTGTCAGTAATAGTGACCCCATTTTAGCTCTAGAGTAAAATAAGGTCGTGAGCAAGGACACTGCCAGTGACAAAAAGCAAGGCTAATTAGCCACAAAAAAGCCTTATGCATACTTGATACTAACTTCTTGTGAAAAATGTTGTGAGTGTATATGTGTTTGTATAAGTAAATATGTGAGTATATTTATATATATAATTATTACGTGGAAGTTATTAGGGCACACAATAACCTTGGAAAAGTGTAAAAATTTTAACTTAGTTTCTTGCTTCACAACCCTTTCTTAAAACTGTAAGGTGGTGAGGCTCACAGAGGGACCATCTGACTTGGTGCCAGAAATTGATGGATATGGGTTTGTATGGCATCATATAACTTCTTTTCAGTTCATGGTTTCATGTTTTCCCACACTCAGACGTGAGGGAAGAAAACATGTACATTTTTGTTGTTATTATGACCACTGGATTTAGCAATAGACAGCCTTTCCTACTGATTATTTCTTTGGGGAATGAAGAGTATGTCGTGTTTAAGTAAAGATAGCTTGTACCAAGGGCTTATTTTGCATCTTGAGAAGAAAACTTGGCAGTTGTTTTCCCCCTTGCTTAACAATTGTAATGAAACATTTTGTACTTGATACAGCTGTGTGCTTTTTAAGAAGTCTGTCTAGTCCTTGAATACTTGTTTTTTTTTCTGGTGAACATATTTGGTATAGCACAGCTAAAAAAATCCCCCACACCTAATCTGTCATAATTAGATTTTAAATTTCTTATGGAAATACTTCAGGGTAACTAAATCTTTATCTTCTTCTTTAATTAACAGAGGAGGAGCTCAGGAAGCTGAGAGAAGAAACAAACGCTGAAACGTTAAGGCAGGAGCTAGAAAAGGAACGGCAGAGGAGATTAGAACTAGAACAAAGAGTCAATGAAGTACTTAAAGCAAGGTAAGAGAAACATCTTCATTGTAAAGCTGAAAGCCACTTGGGGTCTTTGGCTGTCTCTGGGAAGTGCTGCTAAAAGCATGTGTTTCCAGCCTAGGTGCTCTTAAAATAAATTAGTTTTTAACAAAGAGAGCAGCTGTCTATGTTGTCTTGTAAAACTACATAATTAACATCCATGTACGTATAAGTTACTTGGCTATACATACTGCTGCAGCTACAGAAGTGCCATGACACTTTCTAGTTGAAATATTCTTTATTTCACCTCTTCTGATACCCTCCCTCTGGGATTTTGCCTGCCTGGAGCTACTGAATGCCAGAGCCTTTGTCTTGCCATTGCATATGCTTACCCTTCTCAAAACCTGTGTCTTCTCCAGACTGCCCAATCCTTGTTAGTCCTATTCTAGCAGCAGCAAGGATGTCCCAGTGCTGCAGCAAAGCCTTAAATGCATGTGAGTAAGTGGAGTTTGAGCCTTCTTTGCGACTGCAATGACAGATGGAAACACCTCCCCATGTCATTAGGTCCTTTCAGCCTTGAGGACATCCATCTTGATGATGCAAAGCATCACATTTGATGTTGTCTCTCCTTACTTTGTTTAGCTACATAGATCTTAAGATCATAGCAGTTGCTTGGGGGCCTGGTTGTTCCAGACCACTTGTGTACGTAGGTACCTGTTTTATCTTTCTCAGCAGTAGCTGAGATTACTCAGCTGAGCAGCAGGATCTGTGGCTCACCACCAAGTGCTGTCATCAGGAGATAGTGCAGGCTGAGTTGGTGATCACATGCTGAGCACTGTCACTTACTTAGAGGTGACAAGCAAGAGCAAACAGGCAGAAGGTTTTGCTTGGATATGCAGTTTCCCAATGCCATGTGAACTCTTCCCAGCCTCCTGCTTCCTTCTGCACTCAGGTGTAAAAATACCTTCCTGCTCAGGCCAGTCCACATCCACTAGTGGCAATGGAAGTAGGAGCTATTTATTATTATTTTTTTTATTTTTTTATTATTATTTAAATTTTTATTATTTATTATTATTTAGGAAACGTGGGCCTAGTTGCTTTGGGTGGATCTGTCTACCTCCTGCTCTTATGGAATCATAGAATTATTTATGGAAATAAAGTTTGGAAAAGACCTTTGAGATCATCAAGCCCAATGGTTAACCCAGCACTGCCAAGGCCACCACTAAACCATGCAGTCCAGAGCCACATCTCCATGTCTCTTAAGTACCTCCAGGGTTAGTGACTCAAGCACTTCCCTTGGGTAGCCTGTTCCAGTGCTTGAGAACCCTTTAGGTGAAGGAATTTTTCCTAAGACCAAATATAAAACTCCTCAGTGCAACTTGAGGTCATTTTTTCTTGTCCTACAGCTTGTTACTTGGGAGAAGAGGCCAACCCCCACCTGTCTACAACCTCTTTTCAGGCAGTTGTAGACAGCAGTGAGATCTCCTCTGAACCTCCTTTTCTCCAGCCTAAACAACCCCTGTTCTCTCAACCCCTGATTGTAAGCATCTACAAATACTTTATTTACTGGTGTCAGAAATTACATTGCTGTCTTTCACTTCAGTCTGTTTGCAGACCTGTTATCCATGAATTTATTTAACACTATTAAATGCTGAAGCTATCTTCCACTGGAAACTATGGAGACAGTACATTACAGAAGGCCCTCTTAACTCTAAAGAAGCATTTTATTTGCTTTCCTTTTTAACAGATTTTATAGTGGTTTGAAGAAGTGCCCTGTAGTTACAGAATTGTAAGACGTGGTAAATAACTGTTCAGCATTCAGGTTTTTTGCCATCCTTAGTGAGTCCTTTCTTCTCTTACATTCTCTCCAGACTAAAGAGTTCCAGCTTTTCCACTGTCCTTTAAGAGTACTCCATCCCTTTCATCAATTCAGTTGCCATTCTTTAACTGTATTAAGAGTTTGAACAGTATTCAGAGTGTTGGTGCACCAAGGCTTTAGATAAAAGGTAGATTAGGCCTTCCCTCTTATTCTCAGTACCCACTACAGTGATTTTTTTTAGGTGATATTTCACAGTAATGGTTTTCCAAAATCACTGGTTCTGTGCAAGGTTGGTCTATGTGGAGTCTTGACCTGTGCTGCCAGGTCAGCTCAGAAGGGGCTCTCAAAGGTCCCTGTGGAAGAGTCTGGTTCCCAAGGCAGCACCACAGCTGTGCAGTGGGAAGGTGGCCCAGACTGCTCTGGTCTGGACTTTTTTTGAGTGACATTTTAAAGTTGCTCTTACAGCTGGGATGTGAGTGTGCATTTTTATTGCCTGTGCTACTTGGTCTGGCTCTCTGTATCTAGACCGGTATTGCCTGTTACAGTGGACAGCTGAAGAGGAGAAACTTGGGCGTGCTGCATGCTGAGAGTGTTGTTCTGTGTACAGTATCTGATACTTTGTACAGTATCAGCTGTAGGAACCAGTGAACTTGATTCCTGCTGTTGGTAGATGAAACTGATGCTTAAGGAAAGGATACTTTTTTGCCTGAGTCCTGGAGGAGGATGAGAAGCTGTCTTCTTCTGCAGGAAGGTACTCTTCATCTTGCTCTGTTTCAGAATAATAAGGCTGACTCAGAGTGTGATCTGGCCCACTGCAGCTTATGAGTACAGGTTTTACAGAGAAAATAGATGGAAGGTCTTTGTTTATCAGTATTTGTGTCAAGATCTGTGCCTTGTTGGATTGTGGACAACAGCAAATCTCTAGCAGGAGTGACGTTGCTAAATTAAGGTAGGATGCCATGGCTCCCTGAGTGCCATTTAGATATCCTAAGGATTACATTAGTCCTGTCAGTTTGGGTATTGCACTTGGGGATTACATTCAGCCAATTATCCTCTGTAGCCAAGTGTTTCTCTAACTAGTCTTACTACTGTTTCAACCTTTTTGTGACAGGCAGGATGTGTAAGGTGACGACAAATAAGACTTTGAAAATTTTTCATTTTCCACCCAGGAGGAGAAGAATTTGTTTGTCCATGATTTTTTCTTAACTTATGCTTCATTGTGTGAAATTCTTGACTGCATACTATGTTTTGCACTTCATCATGGACATTTAAAAATACTTTTATTAGGGCTATAGGTGAAATGTTGGCTTACATAGTCAAATATGTGATAAGCCATATTTTTGCCTGATGGAAATTTAATTTTATTAAGCAGAGTAACTGCAGAAAGTTCTATCTGCTTATGTTAAATTCACCCTGCTTCTAAGGTAATTGTTTGCAGTTTTAAAATAGATATGCATATGTTCCCTAGTAGGGGAGGGAGCAGCTTTGTGGTACTTAGTTGAATGCTGGGGTTTGCATGTACTCTTCTTTTTGCTAGCAGAATTAAACTGCTGATGAAAACCAAACTATGCTGTGGTATAAGAAAGAAATTATTTTGAAAGTTGCATTATTCAAAAGTATTTGTGAGGCACATCAATACGTATAACAGTATAAAACATGTTGAAAAATGTTTGGCAAGGAAGAAACAAGTTCACAATCTAAAGTTTTTTTCTAGTGAAGAACATGGGCTTCCTTCGTTGAGGCCACAGGTTTGCACAGGGAAGAGGGTGGAGGGAAAGAAGAGGATTTTCGGTGCTTTTATCGTGGTGTTTATTGTTTGTATATCTGATTATTCAGAAGTATAGTGGCCTCAGCTGAAGTTTTCCACAGACAGAGTTCAGAACATCTCAGCATTTTGGAATGGTAGATGAAGCTTATGACATTTTGCAAGCAGAATGATGCATAAATAATCTGGAATAGTTTGTGTGAGCTGTTACTGCCATATTTTGCAAATTGTGAGCTACAATCAAGCAGAAAAGAAAAATAACAAAAAGTTTTGGAACACTTACCAGTAGCCTGTGATTTATGCAGCACACCTTGTTATTAGTATCATTGTGAACTATTTTCACAAGGATCAAACAGACAATTCTTCTGCATAAGTCACTATTCCTTCATTGTGGGTGAGAATAGCAAGGGCTTCTGAAATGTGTGGTGTATTTTAGTGGGAAGGAGATGGAAAACATGAAAATTATTTAACTTGGTTTTTTAACAGCTCTTCAGGGTAAGAAGCCATGCGTACCTGAAAGGTATGTTTTGAAACCAGGCTAAGAAAATACCTGCTTATTTTTGCATGTATTAGGTTGGAATGTGCTTTGGATGGAAGTACACACGTATTCAGGTTGCTTTGAGCAGTAGGAAAGGTGTTAGCCTTGAATGTCTTCTACAGCAGTGGCTGAAAAACTGCTGGTGGGTTGCTTGTGACCTTGGAGTTAGCCTGGGGGAAAATTGCTTTGAATATGTCTGAGAACATCATGGCAGTGACTGCACCTATTGTGTCCAGCAACTCTGGTCTGCATCCAGTTTTTTGGGGGAATCTGTTGATTCACACACATCTCAACTTGCAGCTGTAATCAGGGCCTAATACACACAAAGAGTGTTTATTTAAGGGAAATGGCCTTCAGCATCAAGGTTCCCTTAACTTTTGTGTTATACTTGCAACTGAGTGAATAAATAACACTTGGGTGCTGTTCTGTGGAGCAGCACTGAATGGACACTGCATCAGTGTGCTAATTGCTTTTGAGTCATACATGTGTCCCAGTCATGAACAGCTCTAATATTCATTAATATTGATGCTTCCCTGACCTCAGTATATTAAAAAGAGAGAGAAACAAAAAAGGCAGTTTGTGTTTGTCTGCTCCACTGTCTGAGATTGCTGTTATCTGTTTCAAACAGCCTGTGCTTTAAATGGCTGCAATGTCTAGTTGCATAAAGATGACCTAACTTCATGTTGGAGATGTGTTGGTGTTACCAGTTACACCCTTTTTCTGGGTGGAAAGTGTCCAAGAGGAATTAATGCAGCTTGTTTTCTTAGGTTCAGGCTGCGGTTAGGAAGCCCACATAGGAACACAGTGTTGTTCTGGGGACTGTTTATGTTTTTCAGCCTGTTAAATCATCTCTGGCATGAAGAGTGGTTCAGAAACTTAGAAAAGATAATTTCTTGCTCTCTCAGTGGTCTTGATAAACTGGATGGTTCAACATGACCTGGTTTTGAAATTGAACTTCCCAGTAGGTGTGCAAGCCCAAACAATGAATTCTGTGCTTCCTGTCCCAGATCTGTCTGAAGTGGCTAATTATAACCTGATTCACAGGTGCAGTAATGAGCTGTCATTAACCTGATGATTCGTAAAGGTCAGGTTCTTCATGGGGAAGAAGTAAGAGGCAGATGGCAAGTAAGACATTGCCAAAAAAATGAAACAAAAGCACCAAGAAGGGCCAAAGCCAACTGTCATGTGCTTCTGATGGAGCCCAGTAAGTCTGCTTTACACAACTACATGATGAGATTTTCTTGATTTTTTGCCTAAGAAACATGGGGAGTAATGATGCTGTGCTGCTTCTGAAAATACATCCCAGCATGTCAAAGGAAGACCCAGCCTGAAGACTCTGACAGCTGACGGTGGTGGGATCTTGTCTTGGCTCTGTCACTGGAGTTGTGGCGTGACACCACCCCAGTCAGTGCCTCCACCCAGCTGGAATGGGTTGACTAACTGGCTCCTGCCTGCTTGTGGATGGCCACCTCCTTTCCACCTAAGTACGTCTTCAGCTTCAGTGAAGCAGAGTTCCAATGACAGATTTAAGAAGAAAATGCTCAACTGTATGGTGTAACCATCTGATGAGTGGCTGATATATTACACCACTGTATCATAGTTGGTGCAAATTTGATCATGTTTACTGCTGTCTGTCTTTTGAGAGCTGGAAATGGAGGAGATGCAAGGATGTGGGAGAAGCAGCAAAGACAGGAGGAATTTCTAGGTGAGGAACTGATGGCTTATATAGAAACTGGGAGAAAATGGCACAGGAACTAAAGTTAAAGCTAAGCTAAAGAAAAATAATGAACTGATGACACTTCAGGTGGCTTTTGAAAGGAGGAGTTTCTGCAAATACAGAGCCATGGGGAAAAGTCCTGACGAGTCATAAACGCAAGCGTCTTTCAAAGGAAAAAACATCGAGTTCAGCTCGTCAATGCCAATAAATGTCGAGCTGTAATTCATAAATCAGTAAATTACTTCTAAATGTTCTTTTTAAAAAAGAACAAGGATGTGGAAAGCTCATTAAGGGTGGAGAATGCTTAGGAAGGAAGGGGGTAACAAGTTCTATAGTTTTTCCATCGTATTCATTGATGTGTATGGTAATGTTGAGAGAGTACACGTTAGTGATGTGTGCAGACCATGACCTTTTCCATGTGCAGACAGTAAAATGACATCTTTTCCTAATGTCCTTTCTAGAGGAACAGCCAGAGAGAGGACTGTATGTCCGTCTGTAGTCTGCCTAGTGCAGTGGGATCCCTCTTCTTGCTCTTCATTTGCTGACCATGTTTAACTTGATTCCCTTCCTGAGGACCAAAAGACAAAAGGAACATTTGAAAGTACTTACATTGCCTGATAAATGAGTGATCGTGAAATGGCACAACTGACACTTTTTTTGTTTCAAGAAGTAATCTTTTCAATCATACAACTCCCTGTCAAGTAAAGCTTGCTGTGGCTGGTGTTATGTTGTCAAAGCGTCTGCTTCATTAGAAAAATCTTTCTGTATGATATCTGCATGGATGACTGAAGACTTTGGGACTGAAGCCTGAAGTATTCTTAAGACAGGTTGGCAGTTGAAGGCTGTGTACAAATGTAATTTGAAGCCTTGCACATGTAGAGAATGCCAAAAGCATTTGTGTTTTAAAAATCTGTTCACTTTAATGGATGAGAACATTCTTGACTCATTTTGAAAGATGAGACCAATGATGCCTACTACTTGACATATATTTTTAGAACATTTTTGTTGCAGTTTTTCAGGCTATTTCAAATGTTCAAGATATTTTTCAAATTGCTTGTGACCTGTGTATTTTGAGAGCTCACAACATAACATTTTAAATCATTCTTAACACTTATTCCTCTTGTGAAGTTGGGTGGTGTTTGACCCTAGTAGCGATGGCAGAATTCAAGATTCTTGCGTTAAATTGTGGTTTTGCTCTACTGCTGTGGTTATCAACTTGTGCTATGGAATCCCTTTTAATTTATTGCTGTGGGAAAAGTCATGGCTCTGAAGAGTTTTCCTGGCAGGCATTGCAATGAATATATCACACAAAGGCATAAATAATGCAAGAAATTTGGTACTACATTGTTGAGCAGTTGTAAGATGAAATTGAGCTGTTGATGACAGGAATGGCTAAACCCCACCTCTCCTCACAGTGGATGGTATTTCCCAGGATCCTAAGTGCAATGAATATTTGGAGTCTTATGAAAGGGCATAAGCTGGGTTTTCTCTTGTCATGGTTGTATAATCTCAGCTATGGAAACCATGGAGGTACTGGTGCTTCCTTTACCTAAATGGGAATAAATTCTTCCTCGGCAACATTTCATGTTGTTTCTGTTTTCTTTGTAGGGCAGAAGAGGTGCCTACAGCTCAGCAACCTGCAAAGCCACAGGCACAAGCCAATGGAACAGGTGAGCTTGGTTGGATCTCAGCACTTCAGTTCTGCTGGATTTTTTTTTCTTTTTTTTTTTTTTTTGATCCTTAGAAGATCAAATCTTGCTTCTGAAGAAGCTGAATGACAATTCAAGCAACTTCTCTCTCTATACATGATTCTGTATTTACTTTTTGTAGTTGACTTTGCATACCTGAGCAAGGACTTTATTGTGTATTGTAAGGCCTTTAGGTATGTAATGAAACCTCTTGGCTCACTTCATCATTCTTGCATGCCTTGCTGATCCTTGACTTACTAGAAAACAAGTGTAATACATTAAAAAAATGTTCTGTTTTGTTCTCAATTGCAGAAGTTCTGTTATGCCACTAACCATATTACTACTTCCTTCCTCTAAAAGAAGAGACATTCTAAGAAGGAGTAAGCTTAAGAGTTATTAATTTTTGGACACTTACACTGTCATCTACATTTCTCAAGCTGATGCTTATTATGAATTCAATAATGTATTGATGTCTGAAAGAACTAAGGCAACAGTCAAATTCTCAATCTTTCAGTACACTTTTACTTTCCTTCCTACAGCTTGTGATTGAGACTTTAAATCTGTGGACTAAATCTGAAATTTCCCATCCTGTACTTACGTAGTGTCAATGCTTTCTGTTATGTGAACTACAACCTGACTTTTTTTTCTCTTGTCAGAATTTCTTTCTCAGTACTTTCTGAAGTATTAGCATGTGGGAAGCTACTTGATATTTTTATTTTCAAATGGAAATGTTGTCTCTGCTGTAAACAGTCACTAGATTCCTTGTTTTTCTAGATTTCATTGTAAATCATTAATAAATAGTTCGTTTCTATTTTCTGAGCGCCAGTGGCTTTTTCTCCTGAGCTTAAATGCATCATTTTGGCTGTTGTAATTGGCTGATTAATCTTCCATGCCTCTGTTTAATCATATATTAATTTCATGGATTTCTGTACTAAATTTGGTTCTGGAGTAATTATGACCAGTATCCTCTTTGTGACGTTGCTGTATTAAGCTACGTTGTCTGTTCCTTCTAGACCACAATTTTGTGAGTTACAGGTGATTGCTTTGTTCTCACTTGCCATGCCTTGAGGCTTTTACCCTGATATTATTTCCATATACCCCTATATTATGTTATACTTTTCCACTGAAACTGGCATACAGAAAATGTGCATCACTTCATTATTTTGCTGTATGAGACTTCCCAGGTAGTATTAGGACTGCATATTCCATATATAGAAAGTGGCATGTGCAACATAATTTCTGAAGGCTGACTTTAGAAAAAAAGAAACTGCAGGGTTTTTTTGTATAGCTCTATAAAGACACACACACACAGTCTTTATAAACTGTCAGTGGTTGGAAAGTGGAAGTAAAAGTGCCTCTAGGAGAATCTTGCTTATGTTTCCACTTCCCTTTCCCGTCAAGTCCCTGTGGCTGCAAGGTGGTTTTCCAGCTTTCTGCTCAGGAGTGTTTTGGTTTGCACTTGCTTTTCTCAAGGTGACCCTTCAGCACAACAGGGAGCACTGAGATTTACATCAGTCTTTTGTTTACAGAAGTCTCTTAACCAGAAATTTTTTTACTCTGTTTGCAAAAAATTATTGTTTGTTAGGCTGTTTTACTCTTTGTACTTTGGGTGATAAGATGCTTCCATGTACTGTCCTAAGAGCAATGCAGGAGCCACCTTTAGTTTTATTTTACCAATTTAATGCACTTGGTGGTCTTGTACAATGGCAGAAATAAATTGCAAGTTTCCACAAACAGTGTTGGTGAAGGACAGGGAAGCTGTACAAAGTGTGCTTCCCAACGAAGCATGGTGGGTGGGAAGAGGGGCTGGCACTGGGTAAAGATGTCTTCTAGCATTATCCTGATACTTAGTGCTTCTCTTTTATAGATAAGAGTAGTCACACAGTCTCTTCAAGACTCCAAAAGTGGTTTTTTGGCAAATTTGGGGAGTATGTTGAGGACTTCAGATTTCAGCCAGAAGAGAATACAGTGGAAGCAGAAGAGCCACTTAGTGCTAGAAGGTAAATCTCTAATATCATTTTGAGAAATTGTTGGTGCCTTTACAAGTTGCTTTTTTTCCTCACTTTTTTTTTTTCTTTTTAACCAACCTTTTTTATGGTTTGAGTGTTTCAATAACAAATAACACCAAAAGTACAGCACTACCTCAAAAGTTTTGTGACTGCTTTGGACAAAACATGAGATTTTAAGTTTATCTGCTGTATGTAATAAAATAAGATTTGTATTATTTACCAGGTTTTGTCGTATGCTTCCCAGAAACTGTGAACAGAGTCTTAGTTAGGCTGGAGGGCTTTTAAACTTCAGTTTTCAGTCTGATGCAAGGTAGACTGTATTGTTACTAGAAACACATTTTGTAACAGGCAAGAATGAAGCTTTATGCACATAAAGTTTATAACTCTGAAGAGTATTTCAGGGGTCAAATGTACACAAGTGTGCACTAGTTGTCTATTTAACAAGTTGCTTTTATCTATTATTTTTCAGGTTGACTGAAAATATGAGAAGATTAAGTAAGTACTTAGCAGTATTTTATTCATTGTATTTGTTCTAGTTTTGTTTGGGAGAATACTTATGACTTCTTGTCAGTGGTGTACATGCATTGCCTTCAGAATGCCTTTTAAAGAACAGTATTAGGCTTTGGGTGGTTCTTATCTTTTAGCCACAAAATCTAGATCCCTGTTGCTCAAGGAGCCTGACTCAGAGCTCTCCAGAATGTTGTTGTCACCAGTGATTTCCAAGTCTTGATCTTCTCTGTGGGCTTGGTGTAGGCTGCTGGAGCAGAGCAGATGGAAGCAGCACTTGAGTCCATGAGCTCTTCCAGTGCCTTGGATGCACCCTTCCACGTGCTTCATCTGCTGCTTTGGTTGTGCTGCTGATGCTTAAGGAAATCTAGTGCTAGTTGCTTAATTATTTCACATAGGAGGCGTGTTTAGGACAGGTGAGTCTGAAGCCAGACAGGCTAGGACAGCAAGTCAGAGGCTCTCTTGAAGAAAGACTTGCAAGAGTTGTTAGTTCTGCTGCAAAAGAGAGAGCTTCTGAGACTGTCTCTGCAGGAGGTATCATTCTTCTCATCAGGAAAGGCAGAACTGGTGTGGTCCAACAGAGAAAGGCAAGGTGGTCTTGGAGCAGCCCTCTCCTGTTTCCTTGTGTCCCCTAGCTAGTGTGCCCAAGTAGTGAAACAGCGTAGAGGAAGAGGGTAGAGGATAAGAAGGTTTTGGGGAGCTGAGGAAGAGCTTCTCTTGCTCTTGCAGCTGGGTGTGTCCATGTGTGGGCCTCTCCCAGCACAGGTCAGTCTCCCATGCAGTGACAGCAAGACCAGAGGTCTGCAGAGGTGGGAGACAGACTTCTGCAGGGAGTCATCAGCTGGGTTGCTTGGCTTAGGAAGAGTGAGCCCACAAAGTGTGTGTAGAGTCCTGCAGGTACAGCCAAGAGATCTAGTCTGGCTTTAATCTAGCTGGTGAAGCACCAGCAAGGGAGGGAAGGGCTCTGGATGTTGTCTACCTAGACTGTAGTAAAGCCTTTGATGCTGTATCCCACAGCATTCTTCTGAAGAAAGTGGCTTGGATGGATGTACCCTTTGCTGGGTAGAAAACTGGCTGATGGCCAGGCCAAGAGAGTGGTGGGGGATGGAGCTACATCTACCTGGCCACAAGTGGTGTTCCCCAGGGCTCAGTATTGGGGTTTGTCCTGTTTAATATCTTTATCAATGGTCTGGACAGCAGGATGGAGTGCTCCCTGTCAGTTTGCAGATGACACCAAGTTGGACAGGAGTGTTGATCTGATGGTGGGTAGGAAGGCTCTGCAGGGAAAATCATTTAGGGCATGGTTTAGTGGTGGATTTGGCAATGCTGGATTAATGGTTGAAAACAATGATGATCCTAAAGGTCTTTTCCCACCTAAATGATTCTGTGATTCTGAGTTGTTCCTTGGTGGCTTGTAATTCAGTCAGATTAATGTACATTGTTTTACAGTGAGACAGACTGACCTGTACAGTGGTCTTTGGGGTAATATGAACATGGCTGAGAACAACCTGCCTGTAGCATCCTGGGTACCCTTAAAAAGGATGTTGATTTTTTTTCCTTTGACTATACTTAAGAGTTGAGGCATAATCTTTGTCTTGGGTAACACTTTAGTTTTTGGAAATGCATTCTTTAATTGTCCAGTTACGTTGGTGGGTTTAATATTTTTCATTTAGAGAAACCTTTTTATCAATACATATTGTGAATATTCCTATACTTTTCTAATTTGATTTTTTGTAATTTACAAGTGATTTAACCACTGGCAGCTAATTCTAACATTATGGTTTTTCTCAACTTCCATTTAGAGAGAGGTGCCAAACCTGTTACAAATTTTGTGAAGAATCTTTCTGCCTTATTAGACTGGTATTCTATCTACACTTCTGCTATTGCCTTTATTGTAAGTTATCCTACTCCTCTGGAAGTAGTAAGAACTTGAAAAAATACACTGTTTGCTGAAACTCATTGAAACTACTATATCTGGGTAGGGGTTGTGCTACAGTTCAAGTGAAATCAGACAGTGTAATTTCATTTGACGCAAAATACCAGTAGTGGTCACTTTTGTTTTATATAAAACCAGTTAAATTGTGTTTCCTGGGTCTCTTGTAGCATGATTTTGTAATTGTTAAAATAACTTAGAAGTATCTGGGTATTGTTGACTCCTTTCTTGTTTCTCGTCTCCCAGTCCTGTTGATTCAATGATTACTTCAAGCTCTGTGAAGTT
This sequence comes from Nicator chloris, assembly GCA_013400495.1. Taxonomy (NCBI): domain Eukaryota; kingdom Metazoa; phylum Chordata; class Aves; order Passeriformes; family Pycnonotidae; genus Nicator; species Nicator chloris. Next base: position 2,362 of record WAAE01028106.1, on the reverse strand, counting down.
TCTTCTTGTCTAGGGCTGAAATGCTGATAGTGGTTACATTTGATGAGAAGCTATTGTCCCCATCAGGGCTCTTTGCCATTTCACCGATCATACTGATGAGAGGCAAAATGCCTTGATTTCAGTAGGATTCAGTGTGCAAACATCAGGTCTGTGAGCTAAGTTCAAGCATTTCTGTGCTATCTTAATGAGGTTTGGATGCTGCAAAGAGACATAAGTATCTAGTGGAGTTTTGATTTGTTTTCATTCCTCCTATTGGTAATTAAATTATCTAAATTATTTTGATCATAGTGTATATGAAATGAATTTCTGTTGAAGGAATTACCAATAGCTGTGTGGTGAAAATGTCACACACCTTTTTGTTAAATAATACCTCTCTATAAGTTATAGACCTTATGCTATTTTGCATGGCACAGTTGAAGGAATATTGAGGAGGAGACTTCCCTGCCAGTGCCCTCTGTCTGTCCCTTCTCCATATCTGCTGATTTTTCTCTTGCCTCACCTGGTAAGCCCATTTTTCAGATAAACGCTGAAATAAGAAACTTGAGCTGTTTTTTTTGAAAACTCTGGGACTTGGGAGCCAGAGCAGCATTTCACTTTGGGGTTATCAGTGAAAACCCTAGTGTCTCTCACAGAGAGGCTATAGTCTCTGTTTTCAGAAGCTAGGAACAGGGTACCTTTTGAAGCTCTTTGTGTTTGTACTTTTTACATAAAATAAAGCCTGTTTTCCTGCAATCTTTTTAGTCTTGGTAAAGATTTGGGATTTAATTGACCTGAAATAGTAGAGTGAGAGTTTATCCTGTTGCCCAGTATGGGACTAATTGCTGTAACTCTTCTATGCCATGGCTTCTATGCCATTGCTGACCATATCAGGGTCATGTAGCAGATTCAGAGAGTTGAGGATTTACCTCTTTCTTTTTCCTCCTACACCTTCAAGTAATTGTAGTGTTGAAAATACTCAATACTCTCTCTGAGGCAGCTGAGAACTAGTTAAGTGTCATCTTGGTAGATTTGGTTCATTCTTAGTTTTGATTTTGCATTCCTGAGTGCAGGGCCATTGTCAGTCATGGAGTGGCTAAAATTCATTCATTTTTGTAGTATGAGTTGCGAGATTCTGAGCCCAACAGCACAGCGGGAAGTGGTATTTCAGTGGTATTGTACCCAGTTTGTAATCCACATCTCTCTTTGTTTTTTCTTCTTAATCTGCAGATTTACATGAATGCTGTATGGCATGGCTGGGCCATTCCTATGTTCTTATTTTTAGCAATTTTGAGGTTGTCCCTAAATTACCTCATAGCCAGGTATTTGCATAAATACTAGATTACTCTCTTAAGTAATGCTTTGTTTGAAAGATGTTTTGTTATTCTTGCACTGAGTTGTAAACTGCTACCTTTTCTAATACTGTCAGTTACGTTTAACACAGTGAAATTCAAACTCAAATATCCCTAGTGTCATTGCTCAGTTTCTATAATCTTTTACGATTATTGGGAATTACCTTTGTATCCTGTGGCTTGGGTTATCATAAACAATGTTGCATGCTCTCAGACAAATCACTCAGCACACTAAAATTCTATTATTTCTAATTCTGTGATATTTAGACTACTTGAGAACATCACCTTCAATATTGAAGCTTGCTGATTTCCCAGCAGAGAATGTTCACCTAGGCCTAAAATGGCAGTTTTGCCTTTTTCCATAGCTCTTGATGTACTTTATCTTAAGTATCTTCCATTTGTAAATTTAATCTCTTCTAAAAATTAAGTCTGGGTTTGTTTTTTTTTTTAATGCACCTTAAAATGGTGTACAGGACCTTAATGTGCATATTGTAAAATAATTTGCTGACTTCTTTATTGATACTTTGTTTGACATTGTGTTCCTTGAAAATTGTGGGTAGCAAATAGGCTTCTGAATAAGTTGATCTAATTTTTTTCACATGAAAAAATAAGAGAAAAATATTCTTAATCCTTTACTCTGTGCACATCATTAACTTCTGTTGTAAAACCCATAAGCAGTGATTCTGTTTAGCATCTACTTAACTGATATTTTTAGCACTGGCTGTTGTTGGCCACTTGTGCTTCTGTTATGTTGTGGGTTCTTAATTAATTCGGGGATTACATTATTTGCTTTTAAGCCATAAGTGCTTGTTGCAGAAAACTGCTTTTTAACCTTCTACAAATAATCCATGTCGATGGATGGAGTTCTTGCTCTCTTTAACTATTTTCATCATTTCTAGGGGTTGGAGAATACAGTGGAGCATCGTGCCTGAAGTTTCTGAACAGATGGTAGGTCTTTGATCAGCTTCACCTGTACGCCTGCAAAAAAAATTGCACCTTTAAACCTTCCTCTGTGTTTGTGTGGGTAGTTGGAA
>WAAE01028103.1:0-20529 GCA_013400495.1 Nicator chloris | reverse complement strand
GGGAGGCCATGTATCCTTAAGACAGGGACAAACCCCAAATGTTCAAGAGCTGTTTCAAACACACCCTAACTTTTCCAAGAACTGCATCACATCTTAATATTTAGCATAGCAATTAGCATCAAGCCCCTGATCATCACATCTTGTGCTTAGGCTTGACTGTGATGACAAAGAAAAAAGAAGTCCCCCATAACTACTCATTCTGACGTCAGTCTAGACCATGTCCCTTTGTCAGACAGATCAAACTCCCAAGAATCAATCTCCAATTCCACAAAAAAAGCCAAGACAAACATTCAGTATAGAGACTTGTATTATTTGGGTCATGGACGTAGACAGATCTCCTGGGTGTGATTGACATACTTGGCTATACAATAGGCAGATTTTGGCAAATAGAAATAAACACTCATGCAACAGAACAAAGATGCTGCAGGTGTTTTCTAGAAATAAACACACCACAGATTTGGTAACAAAAGACAAAAAAGTTATTCTTGCATCTCTTCTGTCGCTTGCTTAAAGTTAGAAAATATCACTCTGCCAGCCTGTGCCATAGTTTCTCAGGTACAGGCTAAAGACAATCAGTTTCTTAAATTTTGGAAAAATCTTGGAAGGTTGATATATAAGATTTTTATGAGCAGGAAGTTTGAGTAAAATCTAATCTTGGTGTCCTAGAAGTACCACAAAGCAGCATACAAACTGAACCATAACTTCCACAGCCTGCACCTTTCTCATCTGATTGTTGCAAGCCAGTGCAGGTCTGTCAGCAGCTACTGCACATACAACCCAAGAGTGAAATAACATAAATATCTTTTTCTTCCATTCAAACAAAGATTGCTATTTAAAAATCAATGTACGCTCATATCTCCAAATTATATCCTTATCTTGCTAGTGGTGATAATCCTCACTGAAATTAAGCCAGGATTTAGCACACTAATAATCAATAATTAAGTAGCAAAGATAATTATAGAGCCAATGGGGAATTTACAGAGAGGAGTTGTTAGTTTATAAATTGATTTGCATTCTAACAGGAGGTTTTATAATGAGGCTTGTGTGGCTGTCAGGCACCTGGGACATGATCCATGACTCTCTGCCACCCTCAGATTTTAGACCGTTACAAAGCAGAACACTTGTGGAGAAGGAAAAGGCAAATAGTTGTTTTTGCTAAGAGCAATTTGCAACCAAATATCAATTTCAGCACCCCCCACAAAAGTGACAGAGGAATGTAATGAAGCCAGTGAAGCAATGCTGCCTGTCTTCTGTTTTGTCAGTGTGAGGCATTCATTCACTATTATCCTGGGCTGCAGCTGCCCTGTCTAATGAGGCTAATGAACTGTCCACTACATCTCTCTGGCATCACTGACATACAGAATTGAATATCACAGCACCACTTGGAACAAGTGGATATAAAAATGTGTTAAAGCAAACAAATATGCATGTCTGCAGGAGCAGAGCAGGCATCACACTCCTTACTTTTCTCATTTGAACATTCTTTCCTGCATGTTTCAAAAGATTCCACTGGAAATGTTTTTGAATTTCTCAAATTGCCATTACAGATCGTTCTTTTCTTCTCAAAGTTCCCACAATATATCCACCACTACAGTAGCCATGTGTCTGTATAAATAAGTATAAATACATATTCATCAAGGATCTAATACCAGTAGATATTAAACATTCACTTCAACTCAACTTCTGATATAGAAGAAGTTGCAATAGTTTCAGTGGATATTTTCACAGATGTCTATTTCTGGGCTGGTAACTCTGCTGGGGGGCAGTGTGATTTCCTGCAATGCAGAACAGAATAAAGACTAGTTAACCCACGCTATGTTTCAGATTGATGATCATGTGAAATCAAAGTGACAAAAAGGTTTGGAATTAATGTTATGAGCAACAGTCTTCTCACTGAGCTATGGTAAACTGGAAGACTATTCCACTGACAGGGGAGAATTCCTTGGACAGCTTTTTGTACGACACCTTCTCTTTTCCACTTTGGCCTGCCGTGAAGTTTGGCAATACTGTCCCCCCCTCTACCCCAGTCACACAGAACTGAGAGCAGAAAGACCAACCTCAGCAAGACCTCGGCTGGCACACAAACAAGCAGAACTCACAAGATAGCTTACTTTGTCTATCTGATTCCCAGTGAAAAAGCACTGCAGCAAGATTAGCTTTTGCAGCAAATGAATTTCCCACATTAACTCAACACCAATAAGGAGAAATTTCCCCTGGGATCCACTAAAATGAGCACATCTGATCTATAAAGCCAAGACGACCTAGAGCATACGCACACACTTCACACATAGAAGAAAGCACTTTGAAATACCTCAATATAACCAGTAAATTTAGCTAGATCCATCTCTGTTTAAGGGCAACAAATTACTCTAAGGCATGCAGACTAGCTCAGCTTCTACTGAATAAAAAAGTGGGATTCATTTTGTCTTGAGTTAGTGCCAACCTTTGATATATTACTTCTGACCACAAAACTAGATCTTTACTGCTGCATTTATATTTATAAAATCACTGAAAGAGCATTTCTCTAAAGGGCACTGTGTCAAACTCTCATTTTAAATTATTTGTTGACCCATTTTTTCACAGGAGAAATCTGACACACTTTCAGAGAAGAAAGAAAACAAAAACAAGATGGGGGAAACAAGCTCTAGGTTGAAGAGAGGAGGATAAATAAATCTGACAGATGTTGATTAATATGATCTGACATTCACTTTTTTGAGACTCTGAGTAAGTAACTATTATTATTGCAGGGAATTCAAGCCGTGCAAGAGTATTTTAAGACAGAGTAACATAACAAAAAATCACAGAAGAGAATGAGCATTTTCTGAGCTCTTCTGTCATTGTGCTATTGACTCAAAACATACCATTACTTCACACATACAATAAGGTATAATAAATTATGATACTGTATTTTCCTGTGTGAAAGTATGAGCAATTTACGAAGAGCTATAAGGTCTGAAGTGAATGTAAAACCACAACCAGAGACAAACAGCCTTCTCCAGAGGATGGACCAGATAATCTAAAGGAAGCTCCATGGATGCAGCCTACGAAGACCACTTGGCTCCTATCACCTCAGCTAAGGACTAAAAGTTAAGCAATCTGCAGTGCTACCTTCAACCTCAAATAGCACAGAACTTCAGAAAAATTCACTTCATTCCCAGGGCTTGGACTCCTGATTTTGGTGTGCAGCAGGGTAATCTGATTCCAGAAAAATCTGAAATATCTGTGTTATTGTTCTGTTACTACATTCGGGTCGTTAGCTTGCCACTGAGGTTGGTTTTGATTACCTCCAACTAAAACCAATGGATACCCAAAGGAATAAGGATCCAAAATCTTAGGCACACTTCCATAAAATCAGCATCTTTCACCTGGTTATATCTAGCTTTACATACAAAAAATAACTTTTAAATTCTAGCTCTTATTTTTAAGATTTCTCATATTAATTTGTTTGCAATTGAAATAAGAATTACCCATCCTTCAAATGCTTTGATATTCTCATAAAGGAATCTATATGGAAATAAAAATTCTTCACATTTCTCAACTCCTCTGACATTGAAAGCAAGTATTTTTATTAACATGACATTTCCTGTGGGGGCAATCACCTCTTATGTTTCATGACACAAGTAATTAATGTTTTTATTCAACTTACCTGAGACTATGAATAGTATTCCAAGTGGGTTCCACCCTCCTGTATCTAGTATCAGCCATATGGTAGGAAGGAATAATTACTGTTTATTGAGCCTACATTAAACTTCCAGAGAACAATTTTATGAGATGCCATAAGGTTGTATACTTAATGCAGTCATTAATCTTCTCTGGGCATCTTTAATCAAGCAGTTCTGTCAGAACCATTAAAAGATGTTAGGTCTACATAAATGCTTAAATTATTATGAAGGATTTGTCTTTAAGAACCAATGTGCTACTGAATTATTTTCACATATGAAATTGCTCTGTTTCAAGCTCTGAAATCAGGTTCCCCTTATAAAGTACATTTTTAAAATGGTTTCTGAATCTGTAGTGAAAACACCATATGAACATGACATGCTGGTTTTGCAATTACTGTGAAGTACTCATTTCAAGAGCTCAGGAGATGGATACAACATTTCTAACACAAAGAAAAATAACAGCAATCAAACAAGTAACATCTGAAGTCAGTAGCCAAAGTTCATGGAGGAGATAGGTATAAATTGTCCAGTACAATAGCCCTGAAACATTGAATAGAATAATTTTAGGGGCTATTGGCATTGCTGTATGGCACTTGCAAAGATAGTGGAGAATAGAACACTGCCCCTAAGGATATTGATGCACCTCTGAGGTCCTGAACAGAGCTACTGCAGACACTGACCTCTATGTCTTCCTGCTATGCACTGCCATGGCAGGAATTTGGCAGCAAATGGCTCTTATAACTTACACACACACTTTATCCCTTACATCTGCTACCAGAGAGAGTCTGGAGCAGGCAGGTCTGGCACTTGGTCACAGGCTTTATCCCACAGAGGGATACTGCCTTTCCTGGGGAGGCTGCTGTGGTTGCCACGCTTCCACAGGGAATACATCTGGGGCCACAAAAATATCAGCTAAATATCAGTGCAGCTACATACACAGGGATTCATTTGAATGGAAACAAGAATGACAGGCATCCAAAACCAAAAAAGAAATTAAGTAAGTAAAAAAACCTGACTTCCAAATGTCAGCTAAAATGTCTTTTCCTTTGGGCCCCCTAGGCATTTTAAGAGGAATTCAGGAGGGGACAATAACAGATGTCAATGGAAAGATCACATTCTTTGAAGAGAAGTATAATCAAAAGAGGTGAAGTATGACTTCTATTCACAATATAATTCTTGAAAATGCAACAGCTCCGTTGAGGAAGCTCAGCTAATGTTAAGCAAAACACCCTTTCCATACTAACCAAGTTCCTAAGGCTCTAACATCTAGACGTCATTACCACAATGTCCTCCAAAGGAACCCTACAGAAAGCAAGCAGGAGGAAAGGAAGAGAAAGCACCTAGGGGTAGTTGGGCCAGGCAAGGTAGGGAGCTGTTGGATTGGTGATGAATGTTGATATCCAAAGGTTTTTCAGACACATTTAAAAGACTGACTACTTCCATAAAGAGAGAACATAAGCTATTAATTGTTTTCCTTTTATAAACTGAACCTAGAACATTTTCTTGTGACGTTTCAGAAGACAGAGAAGTGAAAACTTCCATAAGGCGTTCTGTTGGAATTACTGTTGGGTAACCAGCAGTAGTATTTTAATGGAAATCAGTTTAAATACTGTTACCAAACAGCTCAACACCTCTTACAAGAGGAAAACAGCACAGCAATGAGGACAAGACAGTCACATAAGGGTTTGTATTTTGACTGGTCATTTGGAATAATTTGAAGTCATAGGTTCACAAATAACAAACACAATCTCACCTTAACCTGGAAAGCAGTAAAGTTTGAAAATATGCAAGTATGATAGTGTCTCAGCAAATATAGTCACATTTTCAGCAGGATGCTTCTTTCAAAAGGATTTAACTAAACCCTGGCAGCATAAGGAAGTCATATGAGTGTTCACTTGATCCTCATATGCTTCTACAGTGCGTATGATTCTCCTGCTCATGCTTGAAAAAACACGCTTTTCAAAAAACTGATAAGGTCTGAAGAAATCATCTTACAGAGAAGATGTAAAGAATTCAATGTGTTTAATTTATCAGCACAAAATCAAGAGATGACTCAATAGAAAATAAAAAACTTTTCAGGCATGAAAAATAAAGTATGAAAAAGTGCTTTAGAAAAATAAAATTTAGAGAGGTAAAGTATGGAAAAATTGTTTTTTGTTGTACTTGATGAAGTAATTAAGGTTTTAATTTCTGTAGTTGAGGCTGATCAAACATTGAAATAAATAAGGAGAGGTTTGTTTCTTTGCAGTCTGTTACCTTAATATAAGAAAAATAGGATTTTCTTATTTTTCTTAATATAAGAAAAATTGAGAGATATGATCTCTTCAAATACAACTTGTTATGTGCAACCCAGTAAAACATAAGTCTTTCAAAAATTCATGAAAGAAAGTGAGTTCAACATTTTCAGTCAGAGTAATCCTACAAAACTTGAGGCCACTCTTTCTTAAAACCTGTCCTCCTTTAAAGAATGCACTGGCCTCCTTGGCTGGGAAAGGCTACAGAAGGTTCTATTTGAACCAAAACAAGCAATTGCAGGAGCCAACTAGTGTGAATGCATTTACACTAAGAGCATGTAATGGTATCTAAACATATTTCATAATCATCATAAATCATATTAATATTTCACATTATTTCATATAAAATAATTTCATATATAATATTTCATAATATAGGAAACGCAAAGCCCCAAATCTGAATGTTAGTATTTTCATGACCAAGATTTTTTACTTCTTTTAGGATTTCTAAAGTTTTTTCATATCAAGAACTGGGATCTCAGTTCGATATATGTATGAGAAAACCCACCCCACATCAATACATCTGGAATTCTTCCAAGAGGATTAAATTAACAAGTCTTCATTGCTTTGACACAACATAACAACCAATATTTGTTAAACAAAGCATGAAAAGGTACTAAGAAAAAAAAATGAATTTTTGACTCATTTGTTCTTCACTGTTGCTTTTTTTTTGAGGCACAAAAGGAATCTTATAGAGAGAATTATGTTTAGTTGGTTTATATTTGAATCTTTAAGTGAAAATGTATGAATAACTACATACAGTTGACATTAACAGGAACAGTACAGCCTACTCAATGAAGACATGTTTTCATTGCAGCTGGAAGTATATGATAACATTCCAAATTTAGTGATTGCTGGAGGTAATTAAAAAATTTGGAATGGCATTGGATCATTATTTTTAATTGCATTCTCTTCCTTCAGGTTTGATACCCAATACATTCATTTAAGTGGTGAGCACGTTACTCTAAATTTTTTGTCGGAAAAATTTGATATCTAGAGAGAGTTTAGAGATTACTAAATAATAATGAAAGTTTGATAGAAATAATAAAATAATAGAATAATAAATAAGGATATGATAAAATAAGCCTCACAAATTTTCAGATGAAGGAGTCATAATTCTGCTCTTCCAAGAGACAGTTGAACAGCTTTGTGATTGGCAGAATCCTCAAGGGGAAAAGGTTAATCACTAACCAAGCAAAAATGTATGACATAGAAAAAAGAATTAGCATTTGAAACAATGAAAAAGAATTGGGATAAGAAAGCATTTGAAGCAAATTAATATACATTTGCTATTAAGTTCAAGAAAAGTTAGGTAGTTCTGAATAGAAGTCTTTTTTCCTCTTTTGATACCCAAGAAATTAGCACAAATTGAAAATCAGTAAACAGGAAAAATACCAGAAACTCTTTGCATATCTTGTTGACAGTTGGGAATTGGTTTCCAGTCAACAAACTGAGAGAAAGTATTATCTATCTATTCAGACAACACAGTCATATATTGCAATGGCTCCTTCTTAGAAGGATCAACAGTTGTTTTTACAACTATTTTCTTTCGGAAACAGTGGATTAAAAAAAAAAAAGCTGTATAACTAAAAGCTGTATAACTGTCCCACATTCTGCTCCAGGGTGGTAGGGTGTTCTTCATTCAATTTACCAGACTGATCTCCCTGAGCTGAGCAACAGCTGCACATCAGGGTCCGCAGGAGACACTACCACAGACACCCCACGCTGGTGTGCACCAGGGTCTCAGCCTGAATGGCAGCTCATGCTCAGCTGGGAACTCACCTTACTCTGGGAATCAGACACTCCAAAATTCAAGTGGACTAGGTATAAATGAAGGGGGAAAATGACAACCCAGTAATTTCACCGTGATTTCTTTTTTCTAAAATAAAATATGTTTCTGTCACTTTCCTAAAGCAATAATCACATTACTAAAAGGACTGAAGTTACTTGCAAATATCAAGCTTCAAGATTTATACACACAAATTATTTATTCTTTCATTAGTCTTATGAATCAGAGAGCTCAGGCTACTTTTATATCATTCTATCTTATATTGTATTGTAAAGAAGGAAGTTTTCAGTTGTAACCATTTACCAGATTAACAGATTAATTTTGCAATATCCATCTGAAAATGAAGGCATCCCTCCAAGCTGCTCAATGTCATAAGGACTAGAAGCCTGTTTAAAACTGTCTAAGATGTGTGGAAGGCTTGTGCTTTTTCAGTGGGTTTTTTTTTCCCAGAACGCTTTTAACAGTCAGGCTGCAGGGTTCAATTATTTCACTTTGGTTACAAAGTCTCCAGAGTTCCCAGTGGGTAATTCCTGGTAGTAACTGTGTTCTACCTGTGTCTGTAACAAGGCAGGGAAGCTGAGAAGGCAATTTTTATGTCTTGAATTCCGCACTGACTGGTCTTTGCTGCATGCCTGGTGATTGCATACTGTCGAGTAGATGAAAGGGGCTTAGCATTTCTCAGCATGCAGGGCAGCTGCAATCCAGCCCGTGAATTCCTTCAGCCACAACCAAGAAGGCATGCTAGAATACTGCCACGCAAATCTATATATCAGGGGTATATCTGCCCTCTACACATACCTTCAGTTTCTAAAATTGAAGCAACACAAACATTTGCTCATTGTATTCTTGATGTATTTTTCCAAGTCTTGTTTAACTAGAGGTTGCTCCCTGTTCTGCTTAAAAAAAGAACCATTCCAACAGAAACCCTGTAAATTATTTTCCCCAATGAAAAAATTAAATTTCAGAAACTTTACTACTTCATACATGAGCTTTCAGTTTCGAATGCTTTTCTACACTTCTGTGGAGCACATCTAATTTTCTAAGTCATTAAATACATTTTCTAAGTAATTTCCTTTTTCTAGAAAGGGTTTTGATAATAATTAGTGATCATCTTTCTCCCATTGATTATGACTAGTTTGTGGATCTTATTTTACTGAATTCACCTACTTATTTCTGTGACCCCATGAATGTTAGACATGTTTTATCCCATAAAACCTCTTTTGACCAAAGGACTCTCTTAAATGTAATTTGCAATAATAATTTCTGATAGTGTTCTTTGCAATTAATCTTGACAGGGTGACAATTTGCATTTGCTAAAAGAATGTTGGACATTTTAGCTGCCTGTTCTTTCCAGGTGTAAGGACAAACAGTGTAATGCTATGATAGCAATGTAATAGGTCACAGGAGCATATTTGGGGAAACAAAATGATAAAGACCACAACAGCTGAAAGGCAGCAGAAGAAAGCAGAAATAAAAGTAATTGTCAATTTTGTTTCTTAATACCCTTCTCTTTGGAGTACTAACACTTTAGTCAGACACACTTCAATCCCTTTCAAACAGGCACAGACCCACAACAATGGCTTTGTCATCATGAAGTTGTATACTTAGATTACTATCTTCCAAGGGGAGTTGTGCTATTCCTTTTTGTGGATGAAAGTAATAAAATTTAAATCGCAGAATTACTTTCAAATTTCTTGAGAACTTAGAAATTTAGTTCAGATAAGAAAAAGAAAAGTTACTTCAGTTTTTAAAGCCTTTCCCATTCTCATCACCTTTCTAAATCACAGTGAACTTCAGGAGGAAAAAAAAAGCTCTATACAAACTTTTAGGAGAGATATCAAAGCACAAAAGTAGAGTGGCTGAGTGGCTGTACTATGTCTGACTAAATGGACATGAAGCCCAGCAATTTGTATCCAAAATTAATTGCCTCTATAACTGGAGGCTTAGGAAAAATAAGAACACTTTTGATGTCTCTGTCCAACAGAATCAAAGCAGTCTTGCTTGGATAGCAGTTTTGGGTAGCATTTAAGCCCAGGCTTCTACTCAGAGATGAACTTTGAACATCTCCAAGGATGGGAGTCCATAGACAACTTTTCCAGCACTGCACCTCTCTCCTAGTGAAAAGATTTTTCCTAATTTCCAGACTAAATCCCAGGGACCACTGTTTAGCCCCCTTCTCCACTGTACGTAGAGTAGCACAACCAATTCCCATACACTCTCAGCAGGACACTCGTGATTTTCTAGAGGTCTGTTTCTTTTATTTAATCGGTATGATATTTTTCCAAAGTAATCTCTTTTATAAATGGAAGAATCCTGTCCAATGAAACTGCCCTTCCTGCAAAGCGAGTGCAAACGGCTCAGAAGATGGTTAGTCAAACCTTTAACAAAACTAAGTATGAGATGGGATTATTATTATGATGTACAATTAGAGTATAATCTCTGTATGAGATGAAGCTTCATATTGTTGGACTGTTGACTTCTCCCCCCCCCCTCCTCAAAAAAAATTGTCTTTAAGAACGCAAGACCAATAGCTTTCAAAGGCTGTTCTCCTTGGAGAAAAGCAGAAATAATTATCAGATCAATACAGTCGTCATGAATCTTCAGAAATGAAGACAGTTTTCCTTAGAACTTGATCTCCTTTTCTGGCTGTAACATTGTATTGTTACTCATGAGAAGATCTGAGAGGTTCACTGTTTCAGTTAAACTGTAACAAGCTATGGGATTACAAGGCTCAAAATGAAACCAACATTTCTTCCCAACATTATTCTTGTGCTTATTTTATGCCTCCAAAGTAGACTTAATTAATTTCAACCATATTAAGAACACAGGTGAATCACAAAAGCAGTATACAGAAACACTAATCTTTTCAGGTTCCATATTGAGTAAGTTGATTTTAAATATACAGACGGTACTATATAATTTCACCATGTAATAACAGTGATAAAGTATCTAATAATATCTATATGCATCAAAAAGGCTTATCTTCCACTAAAAATGTTAATTCTTCTCTAATTAGTATTTATGCCAGAATTTCCCTTTTCCAGTTGGATATGCCATACATTATTGCACAGGTAAGCATACTTTCACTGCCATGTATCCAACTCTGCCACACATGCATAGCACAGACAGAATACACACAGTCAGAATATCTACCTCATCACACACATTAGTTCTTCTGTGTTCCTTAGTTGTCTCTGGGTATGTGACTGGAATAATACTAGTTTTGTCAAAACAACTCATTTTGCCTGCTCCTGACTATTTACTACTCAGGTTTGTTTAAAGCTTGTGAGTTGGTTCATTTATTTTCTCAGGATTGCCACTTCCTGCTTTTATGAATGTTTGAAGCCCTTCACTGCTCCCATGCAACTGGACAGATTTGTATAATTCCTCTGTGCATGTCTTGTCCGAACATGTGACCTAGAAATACGGCACCCCAGATCCAGTTGTCTGAGCCAGAATCCATCTTATCCCAACATCTCCATGTTCAGTTAATTCTGGAGCATCACTTTGATCCCCCTGGCTATACTCTTGTGAGTTTCTGGAGCATGTAACCATTTACTTACAGTGAAAACACTTTAAAGGATCTCAGGTAATAAAAATAACCCATCCCGTGGGAACACAAATTAAGCCACAGCAAGACACAACAAGGATGTAAAGGCAAAAAGAGATATCAGATAATGTGAGTAGGGCTCTGGGACATCTGAGTTTTACCAGCCTCCAGTGGTAAGACCACAAGCACAACAAATAAATTTGTTTACTACTTCTAGGTCTACTTGGTCAAAACAATGCCAGCAGTTGTTTCTACACACAAATCTCATGGTTAAACTGCAAGCTGGATAGTTGGGCCACAGTTTGTCAAGAAGTGCTCATATACACAAAATGTTAACAATAAAACAACCTTGGAGAGTAAAAAACACTTCTTCCTTTCACAGTTAGAGATTCTTGTAGTTTACACTGCCCCAATTGACCAATTAAGCAGCAAGCAACAGAAGGAAAATTTTATGTGAATTGTTTTTCAGCAATTCTCCCAGGCAGAACATTTTGAGCAATATTATTCAGATTGCCCCTCTGAAACTTATTTTAACCAGTCTTTTGTAACTCTGTTGGATTTCTACAGCAAGGAACTCATAGCCTGCATAAAAATGTCTAGGTGAAATATGCATATTAGTCTTGCAGGCATATTAATTACTTTATTTTTTTTCAGTCAGATAAATCCGGTTAAGAGGCTACTGCAATTCAGAATGCACAAAGATAAGGATATGAAAACATTATAACTAATTAGTAATCCTTCTATATCAGCTCCATTATGCAAATAGAAGCACCAATTGTACGGATTATTGATTAAATACTTTGGAGATTGCTATTAGCACTCGGTACTGGAAAGTCCCTAATTTACATTTGCATACTTTTTTAATGTTACAGAACATTCACACAAACAAAGGTTTGGAAAATATAAAAAGGATGATTTCCAGTCTGTGACACTCCAGAGGGCTTCTGAAACCTTCTGCGGAAGCAAAATTTAAACAAGAAATGGATTTCGTATATTGCCAAGGACTATCAGTTAGGAAAATTATACTGCATTTTCTCTGAAATGATCCAGGATTGTTTTGGCCTTTGTATATAAACCGCTTCCAAGTACTGCAAAGTATGTGATATTAACCTCCTGATATGGGGCAGAAGTCTGAGCAAATAGAAAGAAAACTGCCTCATTACACTCAAGAATAATGAAAGGTAAATCAGGGAGAGACAAATTCTGAGATTATGGATGTATCTTTGCATTCTTATATTTATTATTAATTCTACACTTTTCCAAGCATAAAGAACCAAAGAAAATAAATTCAGTGACAATATTTCCTGTCTGAAGCTCATTCCATTCTGTCAGATTTATTTAAACACTGAGTGGTCTTCCAGATGTGCACAGAACACTACGAACCACTGCTCTTTTCTAAAACATTGTGCTTCAGATTATAATAAATATAATTTTCCCTCTCCCTTGAATTGGCTTAAAGTTGGGTACATAGATGATGATCAAGGATGAAAATGTTTTTAAAGGACAAGGAACTACATCGAGTTTTGGTGATTCTTATGAGTCCTTTCCAGCTTGAGATATTTGTATGATTAATATTCAAAATCAATAACTTGGTTTATTAATATCTTAGGGTAACATTGTAAAGCATTTTAAAACAGATCAATAGTTACATCAAAACTATTCTAATAAAACTTATTCTAACAAAAACTGTAGATAGCTAAAAAGTTCACAATATTTTACTTAGTGCCTGGAATTTTATCTTGTTTGGACAGAGCCAAAAATCAACTGTCGCTACAAGGTCCAGCGGTACTAATTTTTTTCTATTTCCTAGTCAGTGAATTTACAACTTTCCTTCCATTAGGATGAAGCACACGATAAAAGGACATGCCTTGTTGTCAGCACCGAGCAGCTGTCTAACCAATTTAACTTCAATTTGTTCTCACAAGGAAGTGTCTGCATGTGTGTGTGTACCAGCTCTCAGCAGGTACAGCGGTGCCAGCCTGCTGCCGGAGGGCTGAGCCGATAACGCAACCGAGAGAACACAGATGGGCAGCTGTCTTCCTTCCCCTGGCACTGAGGGACATGGTAAGGGACCCCTGCAGAGCTGGATGCACTGAGCACGGCATCAGCACATTACCTCAGGAGGGAACAGCAGCCTCACTGGATGCCACTATTTAAGCCAGAAGTCATCCATTCTCCTTCCCTTCCCGCTGATCTGCACGACAGGCACAGCATGGCTCATGGAGCAGCACTTCTTTGAGCCACACTGTGCCTGTTGTGCAGGTAACACTGAGAACAACCCTTATTCAAAATCACTGCAATTTATTAATCTCCGAAGAAATACAGCAACAGCACATGGCCCTTTACACTTCTTCCATTTATTCACTTGTACTTACAGGACTTGAGGACTTTCCCTTCTCTGATTCTCCCAGCATGGTTCTGGTTTTCTTTCAGTGCAATCCATTTACACTGTTTCACTCTATCGTCCCAGCACTACACACAGAACAACTAACCCAAACCTTTTGATCTATTTCAGTTCTCAAATTCCATGGTCCAGAATTCTTTAGCCACCCTTTCCACACAGCATTCCCAAGGTACTTATTTAAAACATATCTAGAAAGAGAGGTATTTAGTCCATGTAACTACAATTTCTGCAAAGAAAGTCAGCAACCGCATCTTGCACACAAACTTGGAGCATTTACACAACGGACCGACAGTAAGGACCTTCAGGGTTTTTAAATTGTGAGGTTTTCAGCTTTTCCCCCTTCCATTCCAAAAATTTCAATACATTCTTTTCATGAGAACTTTAGCTCAGATGTTCCCATCCAGCAGCAAATGATTAGGTTAAGCCTTTGTAACTGCAGACTAGCTCATAGCCATGCTATTAACAAAAGCAAGCTGCTCATATCAAGAATTGCCTCAACTCCTGACTTCCACTGACAGGGCAGAAGGATGCTGTTTGGCTGATGGAGATCTTCAATAACTGCTGAGAAGGGTCTTCTCTACCACATAAGAGAAACACCTCCTACTGCTGAAAAATCCAGTTCACAATATCCAAACCAAAAAGATAATTGTGAAGGAAAATGGAAGGAGTTCCATGGATACATACAAAATGCTATGCAGATGAAAATGAAAACCCTAATCCAGAAAAAAAAGCTTAAAAAAACCCTACAAAATGTATAAACACATCTTTCTGCTTAAATATCTTGCAAATTTTCCACAAGAAATTACTTAAGATCTGTATAGTCTGAAATTCTATTTGTAACCTAGCTTCTGCGGTTTGGCGTGGATTTAGAAAAGCTGCAGAAAACTGAAAAAGAAGGAAACAATTATACAAATAAAAGTGGTTATGACTTAAAGGAGAGAGATTGAAGAAGCTGTATTTATGAGCATAAACACTAGAAAGATTTAATCAAAGAACATACCCACGCATGCTCTCTGTGACAGATGTCTCATCATTTGACAAAGATTGTGTTGGACAACAGTTTTGTTTTAGCTAATGAACAAAAAAAATTGAAATATTCTAGTTTAGAAAATATTACATCCTATAACAAGTGCACAGGTGATTATGTAAGCAAACTGAATTATTCAGTGCCTCTGAAGATGGCAGGAATATTATCATAATTATAGAAATAAACATTTCTATGCAATTCATATTAGTAGGAGCTCTGCAGCAGTAGGAAAATAGCAGAAATTAAAATATTGAACAACTTAAATAGCATATTACTGCTATTATGATTAAACTTGTAGTCATGCAGGGGCCAAGGATATTACAGAATCATTTTCCTCCTTTCTACTTTCTGCGATTGTCTCAGCAAAAAAAAAAAAAAAAAATCACAGATAAGCTTCGAACTTTAAGGAACAGGAAATACATAAGAACAGATTATTGGAAGAAGGTGTGAAAATTGTCAATTCTAAAGGGAGCAATATATAAGGAGGTAACAACTTCCACAAATAAATCACACCTCAACTACTCTTCCATCTCACTTTGTATTTCCGTTGCCTTTCATTTCTTCATTCCTTTGCTGAAGTCAATATTGATGTGCTGGGATCATTAGTTTTGGATGTCTTCTCAATTTTTTTGACATTCAGGGAGAAACAGAAAAAATTCTGTCTTTCGTTTTTTTTAGTAAAGGGTGGGAGATACTTTATTCCCCCTTGAAAATTACTGTTTTACTGAAACAATCAGTAAATTCAACTAACAGCTGAAAAAAAAAAAACATTAGCATACATAAATATATAAGTATAACCTTACCTTAAATATAACATGCATAAACATCAGTTTTTTTAATTTCTTGGATCTGAAACTGCAGTTTTCAAGTGACATGTTATTATCACCTGCTCTTGCAAATTGTGCTAGTATACAGGACACTTGTGTCAATGTTGATTTCTTTTGATGCAACTATGAAAGGCATGGATTGTCTGTATTGATTAACTGTTTACAACACAAAAATTCAAAGAATTTGAATTTGTCACAAGAAGTTCAGTAATTTTCAGTAGAATCTAAGGATTTAGCCTTTGTCTAAGGCTAAAACAAATTTAATAGTATTAAATTGCACCCCACAGCGTGTATTATATAGTATACAGACTGCCTGAACAATATTATCCTGTTAAAAGTGCACATTAGAGGTTTTTTTGTTGAATTGTCTGTTAAGATAAAGGCTCTGCATGACAAACTTAGTGCATCAAACAGGAAATGCTGTCTCAGGGACTCTTCTACAGAAACCCCATGGCCACTGCAGAGCAGACTGCATAAACCAGGGTATGAAGGTCTGTCAAATCAAGTCCAAATCCTTTTTCAGCACTAAACTCTAATCTTGTAAACTCTCCTGACCAGTTCCTAGATAGAGGAATTTTCTTCTGTGAAAGCTATAATTGATTTAATAAATGAAGAATTTTCACACAAACTTTGTGCATCACCATATAATCAGTAGATTATAACAAAACCATCATAAAAAAAACCTCTGGTGTTTAAGCGTGGCTTCACAAATATTTGTTAAACAGCATACTGGATTCAACAGGAAGGATGTCCCAGGAGTTCTTTGACTTGGAACTTGAGGTTAAAGAAACATGTCACATTTATTCTGGTATTTACTTACAAAGCCCATTTGAATTCGTTTTGAAGACAAAGGAGCCTTGAAATATCCCTCAAAATCATTAGCTGTATATTGTTCTACAAAATGTGGAAAACTAAAACAGCCATGTACATACGTGTGTCAAACAACAACTATTCTCATGTTGTACACCCAAAAAGAAACATGACTACAACCCCCTACTTCTAAATCTGAAAGACAAATCCCAGAAAGGCTGAATAAAGGCGCTTTATGAAGTTGTTCCAAACAGGGAGGAAACAGAGCTGGACTGAACATTCCAGTCTGGGGGGGAGTGGTTTAAAAACTGAATACAAACTGTGGTTGCTGTACCTGTCCCTTGCACTGTCACCAGCCTGTCCAGCTGCTGGCCTCAAATCTTGCAAAGTTTGAGAGAATTTTACCAGAACTGTGAACAGGATATCAAATTCAGCAAAATTGACAGAACTGAAAGCCTTGCTTTTAAGAATACAGCATTAGCATTTTTAAGTGATTATTCCCTTAATTGTATTTTTTGTTGTTGTTGTAACTGAATATTGACACAGAAAACTTCTTTTATGACAAAACTGTAACCTGTAAAGAAATGAGGGAGAGTGACAGAACAGCAAGAAGTCCAGGAAAAAACACCAAAATGAGTACCAAAACCTTTCATTAAGGAAACAGTAGCTTAATCCTGGTTTGAAGCGGTTGAAATTAATTCAGGGATTGATAAAAAGACTATCACAAAGACTTCAAATGCTACCAAAACCAGCTGGTTTCCATTCTGAATGTCTCTTTTTATTTGTAAAGACTGGCATTACAATTGAAAAGGACTCAAAATGGAGTAATGTACACATCATTGGTGTTTCATGATGCAACTGATGGAGTCCCTGAATGGATATTGCTTCAGCTTTGCTTTTAAAAAATAATTTAACAAGAAAATCTTCAACTCCACTATTGATCACAGGTGGCAGAAATGAAAGAAAGAAAAAAAAAGAAATCAAAATTACTTTCAAATTCATAACATATATTCTTATTGTTGGTTGATGACACTTGTTCCAGATGTACAATAAAGCCCACAACACTTTATTACTATGGATATAATTATTGTGAATGTTTTTTCATGTTGATCAACTTGTTTCTGAAGGTTGTTTTTTGATTGTTTTAAACTTGCATAATAAACATGCAACGAAACATTTCTTGTTAAAGTGTTTTTTGCAGCTGTCTTGTATTCATACAAAGATTTCATAAAGTAGCAGTGTTGTATCAGAGCATTACCAAAATAAGAGCAAAAGCTAAAGAGGAAGGTAAATGTGAAATGAACTTTATGAGAATAACCTAATCTTGTCCTGAGACACTCCAGTCTTATTAAAAAGATGTGCACAATCAAATCCTTCCTCCCAAACCCACCAAAACCACAAAATAAACATTAAATTGGAAGGGAAGACATAAAGAAAAAAAAAGAATTATGTCATCATGCACTCATCTTCTGCATAGCTCAACCCACATATAGTAAGGCACTATTTCCCCACAACTTAGTGTCCACAACAATCTTTTACGGTGCTCTGTGAACTATATAGTTCCTTCCAGGATGATGAAATAAACAGACCAAATGAGTGTTGCTACCATGTCACCCCATGTGCGATCTTTTAGACAAGGGTATCATCTGGCAGTTTCAAAAATAAGCTGTCTCAAGTCTCTACTTGTGTGTGCATGTTATGTATAGGGACATCTTTTGTCTGTGCAAGTGGTTGGTTTGGTTCCAAAGTTGCTGTAATTTTTCATTGTTCTTTACTCCAGTGTTCTCAAAGCAAATACACAAGAAAATAAAAGTGCAGTTGGGTCATTAAAAACAGAGCTTTGGTGCTCCAAAATGCACACAGCTTTGGGGATTTAAGAAATCTTTTAGACATTCCCAAAAGAGCTGGGAAATACATGGACATTTTTGTCCAGAAATCCTCATTTTTTGCTTAGTTGAGCTGGTCTTCATATTGTTTTCGGAAGCAATCACCAGCAGGGAAAAACTCCCAGCACCGTTCTTGATACATTTTCCATACATATGATTCCTGAAAGAAACACAGTTTAAATTATTTAACTTGATTTAAGGAGAAATCATTAACCATTACTTTTTTTTTCTCTTTTATTTACATATCACTTCACTTTTTTTGATTCTGTGCATGCCAGGTTATTGAACACCAATCCAGAAAATCATGTTAAAGATTTTGATCAGTTCAGAGTAGCTTTTACATTTTTGTCACCTGGTCAAAAAGCACTATAGAAATGCACAGAAGAGAACCAGGTAGTTTAGTTTTTTTTGCAGGAAGGAGGAGCACTGTAATCTCAAAGCTGGCCACAAGACAAATAGCAGGGTAAGCAGAATATTTTCTGTCATAGAAATTTGACTGAATTTCTGCATCAGTCATTTCAAAACATGTCTACAAACAATTCATAAACCAAAATGACCTTTATAGTCAGTATTTTCTGAGTCAGTGGCATTTGGTATTTCTTCCTTTCTGAATATTTGTTTGGGTAGGGTCCTGTCTCGAGACATCCCAAAGAATAGAAAAGAATATGTCAGTTTATTTCTATTTTAATCACACCACTTAAATGTGGTTTTTATTATACAAATTTCATGGTAGGAAGGGCATATGTTACACCAGCAACCATAGAATTATTTAGGTTGGAAAAGACCTTTTAGATCATTGAATCCAACCATAAACTAGTGCCTAGTCCACCACTAAAGCATATTCCTAGAAGTTATGTAGTATGAAATACTCTAAATTTTCAAACTATCACCTAACAGTATCAAAACTGGATAGTTAGTAGAAATCTGTCTTCAGTGAGTACAGTAGGAAACACTGCCAAGAAAACAGAAAGTGCAAATAAAAAAGACTTAAAAATCTCAGTTAGTACTAAATTCTCAAATAGCAAATGGATGTTCAAAAATAGCAAAGCAAACACATAAAATTGTACTGGTCAAGGCTGAGATTTATGCATAGAAGATAATTACAGCACACGTCAGAGTTCAGAATGAGTAAGCTACATAGATTTATACAAATCATCCCTCTGACCCAGGTCTGTAGGGCTATATGTGATGCTATTCAGTTCTTTTGGGTTTTGATCTGCAACGCAGCAACATTTGCTTAGTCAGCTGAAAGACTATCACTAGGAAAGAAAAAGACTGTAAATTCGATACATTTTCTTAGTGACTTCTAATATACTTAAAGGAAGTTGAAGGGGGCACCAGAAGTTTGAAAGAACAAAGAAGAAACCTCCAGATAAAAGCTCACATATTTTTCATTTTAAATATATGCACAAGTTCTTTCATGTGGACTTATTCAGGAATGTAGACATAGAAGATTATATGTAGATGATAATAATGAAAGACAAAGACTATTAAAAAAAGAATTAAAAGGGAGAAATGAAGAGTGCTGCTTTGACAGAATACTTCAATATTCTGTTTCTCATCATTTTTCTTTACAGTATGTATTTGTATTTTGTGGAAATAACCATTTAAAAATAAAAGGTTCATACACCAAAAAAGGAATAAGAAGTGCTACAGAATTGATAGCCCCTAACATTAAGAAACCAAAGTCTTAAGAGTTGCTTAGAAGAATGAGAACTAAGTACCATACCATACATTAGAAATATTTTAGTTTTTCCAAGCCTGAATGATTTTTATTTTAGAATCAGCTGACATTAATAGAGTTGTTCAACCTACCTGTCCTGTATGCTCAGTTTCATCTTTGTTAATAAGATACATCAGAAAAAACCTACAAGCAAAGAAACAGCTATTATGAGTAGAGTGTTTAGAAACATTAGGCAACCCACAAGGAGATTGATATTCTTCAGCATGTACAGTGATAATGCTGTTCATGGACATACAAGTTCCAGATTTTTATCTATTATAAAACTCTGAGACAAATTAAACTCTTTCCTGACACTGTTGACATTCATTGTTCAATGAGTAGTATATTAAAATGCATTATAGTCAGTTTGACTTACTGTAGTTAGTTTAAATGAAGATTTTCTAAACTTTCTAATCCAAAAATTACAACAGACATTTTCTTGCCCATGAAAACCCACTTGGAAGCAGACAGAAAATGGTCATTGGAAATTCCTTTTTTTCCTCTTCCCACACTGAATAAAAAATGCTGAAGACATGTAAGAGATTTCTGTTGTTGAA
>WAAE01028095.1:0-22542 GCA_013400495.1 Nicator chloris | reverse complement strand
GGAGAGGAGAGGAGAATGCATTTCTGCCCCATCACAGATCTGCTTTTCCCTATCTCTTGTGAAGGACAAATGAGTCATGGTATGCCATTGTTTTTGGGGACACGTTAGAGGATTATCAGGGATGCTCCATTAAGTAGTCTTCTTTCACTATGAGAATAGGGAATATTTAGAACTATTCAGGACATTACACCTTTATATGACTTCTAGAGCTAGTAGTATAGCCTCACAAACTTAGAGACAGCCTACATAGCCTAAATTTTAAATGTAAATCTTAATCATATATTAACTGTTATTGCATTATCATAACTATTTTGCAAATATATCTTTTTTAATCCTTTCATCCTCCCTAAGCTAATTTTTAGTAATATGACAAACTCTTGGGGTAAGTAAATTCATTATGGCAGACTGTACCAGGCAGTTGAGTGTCTAATATGCACAGAATTTTGGACTGCCAGAATACTGTAGAACATTTGTTGAGCACCACTGTGCTGCTGAAGCCTTTTCCTACATGAGCATTATATGGTTCCCAAATACAAGGTAGCTTTCACCATTAATAAAATTCCTGTCTGTCAGCAGAAAGATTGTATGAAAGAAGACCAAAATTTTATCTGTTCAGAAGCTGCTGGCACTCTGTTGTCCAGAAACAGCATATTTAAAATTATTTAAGGTCATTGGCCTAGATAAAAGTTGTGAAAAGGATCATGACTTTGAAGTTTAGAGATGACAGCACTCATGAGTGTTCACGTCTTGCTTGACTAACTATTTTATATAGGGGTAACATAAGGCTAAGAATTATTTAATGTAAAATAACTGAAAATTTATTGGGGCAAAGCATTCACCATCTCCCTGGTGAATGTCCCATCGGAAGATTAGGCAGTCAAGATCACTTATGTCTGTAACTCTCTCAATCCATCAAATCATTATTTGATTATTATTCTCTATAAAGCCAAGTAGTTTCAAGTTTCTTCTCATCACAGGCATCACAAACTTTGTTGTGATGCATCTTGAACCCCTTTTTGGTATAGCAGAGAGCTGTTGTGTGGAGAATTATTAATCTGTGACAGCCTAAATTCTGGAGTCATCCGCACTTCACAGGAAATCTGGAGCTGGGATTGAGGTGAAGAGATTGAGTCCTTGGAGATAAGTATGAAATAATGTTAACATTTAAATGCACACACTCTGTGGATATCCTCAGAATCAGATGTTTAAGTGGAATAGTGGCTGTGAATATAAAAATGAGTGTTCTGTAAGTATCTCGTTTTAGAGTAGAGTACTAGGTTGGTCTTCAAGTCTGAGGATTTTTAATGGTCTCATTCTTGGATCCTCCAAGCAGAAAAAAACCCACAAGTTTTCATGCCATGAGAATGTACAACAATTTCTGAGTTTGATCCCATTTGAATCCTGTTGAAACCAATAACAAAATTTAACTGAGTTACATAGAACAGGGTGGATACAAAGGGAGCGTGTCCTTGCAGGGACACTGTGAAATCAGTCTGTACTGGTGTTCAGCATTACCCCATAACTGGTGTATATCTCACTGAGTTATCACTAGCTTATTGAGGTGCCAATCAGATGTGCATTACATTACCCTTTTCAATCTTCTCATTTACTATTTCTTTGCTATTATTATTATTATTATTATTATTGTTTTATATCAGCTCTTAATACTGATTCAAGTGCTTGGCAAAACTCAGAAAGAAACATACAGTATTTGAATTGTATAAGGACCTGGGTTTCATGACTTAGTACAAGACTGACTGACAAAAAAATGAATTTGCATTGCTTCTACCTGGATTGAGGGAAAAAGAGTTTTCAGTTGACAACTGGTGTCAGTGTTAGTTTGCACAAAGCAGTTTGGCCTCTAGCAGCCAAAATGTTGTTTTCCTCTCATGCCAGACCCCTGTGACTACAACAGTGTACAACTGTCACTGTGAGAAACAGAGAGAACGGAGTCACACTTGTTTTCTGAGCGCCAAGTTGGCAGCTAACTTTGGCTCATGAGCCTGTTCCTGACAGCATGTGAGAGGCAGCTCTGAGCTGAGATGGCACCTGCAGTGCGCAGAGAGCCACCTGCTATTCAGAAATGAACAAAGGTGTCCACTACAATTTTAAATATACTTCGACTAATTGGAGGGGGTTTTCTCTATTAAGGATTCACAGAAAAGATGCCTACTTTAATGCTTGGTATTGTTAATGCTACTGTAGTATAGATTTTAAGGGGATCAAAAAACATTTGCTTAGCTTGATTATGATGACAAATTGAACAAGCAGTTTCTAATGTCTATGAAAATTAAGAAAAAGTCAGGAAACTGGGGGGATTATTTGACCAAAATTTGGAGTTATAAGAAAAAATTTAGTCTGATAGGCAGATCATCTTATCATTTTACTTTGCTCTCTGCCACACTCACTTTCCTTGGGAAAGTTTATTTTTGGAAGAAGTTGTCACCTTATATACCTCATCCTTTCATAACAAAGGCCTACTACATATGTAAATATTTTACAAATTGCCAAGTTACCACTTCCCTTTTTCATCAGTGTTACTTAAATATAGAAAATACACAACATTTAAAAAAAAAAGTTTGGATTAAATAATACCTAATCTTCTGTAATAACAATTCAGAATTTTTTTCCTATAGATAGCAAACTTTCTTTATGTCACTTCTTGGATTGTTGTTGAATTAAAATCTTTTGTCTTTATGCCCTTGGTTTCTGAAGTCCAGGCTAATTAGAAACTTGGGAATGTGTCCTATGGACCACTTAGCTGGCTGTTAAAGACACAAGTAATCTTGTCTGAGAGGTATTTAAACTCAGGAATTATAACAAAATGAAACAAATTAAGTCCATGTCATATCTAAATCTGGGCTAAACTCATAAAGAATCGTCCATTTATTTGAACTACCTAAATAGGTGTCTGCCATCTGCACTCCTAAATTTTTCTAAAAAAATGACCAAGTTACCAGCTTATAATTTTCTGTCGTAGGTGCCAAAACTTAACACAATTTCAACATAGATTTGAAGCTTTTAAAAACTAATTTTAGTTTAGCTTGTCTCACCACCAGCAGAAGAGACTAATTTCAGACATGGCTTTGTTGCAGTCCTGTGACTGCAGGATCTTGGAATATCCCTTAGAAACCTTCACGCCTGACATCACTACCATGTTATTTATTTCACCTCTCATCTACTTCTCAAAGATAAAATTATGGATAAAGACAATTCTTTGCTCAGATGGGCTTTGGATTGTCTGCTTCTATTCTCAGAGGTAAAACTCATTTCTCTGGTTCAAAGATGGCAGAAAAAAAGAGCTTGGAACACGACAGAGCTTTGTAGTGATCACCACAGCTTTGTGGCATTTTTAATACTTGAGGGCAGATTTGTTTTAGAATTTTGGACAATCTACCAGTGAGATTTACTCTGATAATAGAAGTCTCTATTTCATTATGACATGGTAACACTGGATCTTGAGTCCACACATTTGGAGAAGTTAATCTAAGTCTTCAGTATCTGGAGACTTCCATGGGGAGAAATATGATGTTGAGGCCTGTAATATCTTCTTCCACCCTTGACATCCACTTGAGGGTATCTTCACTTTTGCTAACCTGTTTTTATATTTCATTGTTCCACAAGTCCATGTTAAATCCAAATTTGATGCATTTGACCTATAGCATTTATGTATGTTTGATCCTACTTCTTTTTCCTGATACCCAAACAACCAGCTTTGCCACATTCCAGCTCTACATGTTTTTAACTGACGACTGGCAAGTTGTCTATAGACACAGTGTCCCCATTGCAAGCCCATGTTTCATCTTTTCCCATTCCTGTATTCATCTGTACTTCATCCTGTATTTCATCTTCTGAGTGGATGTCAGCTATTATGCCAAGTATTTATCAACACTTCATTGCTAAAGATGCAAGTTTCTTCTACAGAGAGCAAATCCTGGTTCCTGCTGCTTCCATAGAAGTGTCACACGAAGGTAAACAAAAGCAAAAAAAAATTAGCTATAGACATCTGGTCGACAAGAGAAATTGGTGTCACAGCTAAATCAACTAAGATCAAGTTGCAGAGAGGTCAAGAATAATTTAGGCAGAGCAAATTGACAAACCTTTGTCCTGAGGCCTTATAAACTTTGTGTAAAACTTGTAGACTATTACTGTAAATGGCAGTACTGTATTGTACAGCTATGTGATTGCAAACCTCACCCCATTATTGTATAATACATTCATGAAAAAAAATACCTAGAGTCCATAACACAGCATTTCATCGGTCTTGGTCCCTGTGATTTTACCTCTCATCAGAGAATGCATAATTTGTGCCAAGTTTGATGATAAGAGTAAATATATATTTAAAGCAGAAGATTGAAAGGATTTTATTAAAATCATAGAAGAATCCATGTAGAATAGTGTGTTTGAAAGGAATGCCTAATAAGTGGGTTCCAAATATGACATTGCATTTTCAAAATGAGTCCGTCATTTTACATCAGAAAAACATTTGATCTGTCAATTTATTTTCCCCCATTTATTTAGTGAATGAAGAGATGTACTTGTGTGATTCAACCGCACAGGTAACAAATTTTCTGTCCCATAAGCATTTTTGATTTTCCTGAGGAGTTTTTTTCAAAACTTTTTTTTCCAAATCTTATCTGAATAGAAACAAAATTCATTCAACAACTAACAAATGAACAGTATTTTAGGGGATAATGTAATTGTTACTTTTGATAATTTAAAACTACATGACCTCATTTGATCTTCTAGTTGGATATGATTTTAGTTTCAAAGTTAAAGATTAATTTTACTTGAAAATCAAAATTTTCTAAGGGCAATGTTCCTGAACTTTAAGAAGATATTGTGAAGTGAGGGAAATTAAAACCAACCAGATTTGGCTGGCAGTTGTTTTTAATGATTTAGAGAATTTCTAATCAGGCTACTTTACTTGCAAGCACTTGGTTGTAAACAGAGTTCACTATGAGAATGAATATCTTTTGACTCTTTGAAAATTATATGTTCTGTTTTAGATGCACCCAGCAGCCTTCCTATGGAATTCAGAATAATAGGTGTTTTCTATGAGAGATAGAGACTACCTGATCCAATTTCAGTCCCTTTTTTTTTGGCAGGAGGTAGCCTACTAAGGCAAAGAGAAACAGTAAGTTCCAGCCAGCTGTACATACAGTATTCTGTACCATAGAAGGTCTCAGTCACTGCTGAGATGAGCAGAGTAATAGCATGGGATTAATTAGAAATACTCAAGCATATGAGAGGAAAAATGTAACATCCTGATGTTTTTATCTGAATAAATTTGAAATATAGTTGAATAATTACATCTGTATCTGGACTTCTCACAAATTGAGTGGTGTTAGACACTCTTCAATGAGTATGAACCATCGTAGTTCACTAGATACTAATGATTCTTTTCCTATTTTACATCACTTTAGGACAATCTCTTGGAACAATTATAAAAGAAATTACAAAGTCACACCTTAGGAAGGACAAAGGGATTAAATAAAATGACAACTAGGATGGAAAGTAGCAGTCAAGATATAACTGTTCTTAGACTTAATACTCTTAGCTCTTAAAGCTTTTTCTTCTTTTGCTTTGGATGAAATTTCAAAGGAAAGCTCTTACTGCTTGCTTTAAACCAAGATCAGACCAGTACAATGCAATACTGCAAGAGCAACCATTTTGATAACCAGCAAAATAATTAAAGATTTCACTAATTCTTAACATTTAGACAATTCTATTTCATGCAAAAAAGCCTTTTACTAAAGACTACTAGCTAAGAATTTTCCACAAATTTTTAAGCTTGCATTTAAAAAACTTTCTGTTTCTTTTCTTTTCTTACACATTAGTGTAAAATATAACAAAAAGGTTTAAAATAAATCACCATGTTAATTGGTTACACTTACTGGATTTTATATTTTCAGTGTAATGTTAATATTTGCTTTTTTTGCTGATTTGTTAATATGAACTAGAAGTATTGGAGTTTTATGTTTGAATCAACTTTTCTAATAAAGCAGGTCATTATAAACACAAAGAGAATTGGTTCCTCTTGAGTAAGTGTACAACAGGAGGATTATATGGAGAAAGTAATAGGAGGCAAGTTATGATCTAGAAGCAAGCGATCCTGATGAAAATTTCTGTTCTAAAATTAAGGATTTACTGAATAAGATTATACCTACTTTTTAATCCAGAATAAGAAGGGTGATGTACCATTTAGATATTACTATTTAGACTTTTTTTTTTTAACAGTCTTATCTCCTTTCTTTTCTCATGCATTGCCTACTCATTTTACTCTCTCTGGAAAGTTATATGCAAAAATCATTATGCCAAAGGTTTGGGTAATTTCCCTTTCTTTTTTCATGGCACATAATGAGCCATATTGTCCTAGATAAAATATCCATTTTGAACTTTAAAATATCATTGAATTCTGGCTTATGTGGACATAGATTCACATTCCCAGTTCATCAGAATACCTATATTCCTTTTTCCCAAGCTGATCACTCATTGCCAGAATTGTTCTGCCATACAAGATCTGACAGACATAGGTTATCTTCTGTGTGATAAGAAGAATGGATACAAGAAAGAGTATATAGAACAGCACCAACTCTACATCTGCTTTGGCAGATGTTTTGGTGACAGAGCCATTGGGAAGTACCTTTTCACCTTAAGAGTCAACAGTTGGGTGAATGCAAGGTAATTTTATATATCTATATGTACATGTGCCCAGGTGTCAAATGCAGAAAAGCTCTGATTAAGTCTCCTGTGAATCTTGAGATACCTTCATGTGTTAAGAGGAGCATTCACCTTTATTATTTTTAGTCTATATTTCTTTCTCCTGCTTTTTTTTCTAAATGCTACTGCAAATTTTTCCAGGAAGTTGGTCTTTTTATCACTTGATTGTACCCAAGCCTGGTGGTTTTTCATTTTATTTTATGTATCTTTTGAGCTTCTTTATCTCTACGTGTTGAGAAAAGAAAAAAGATTCAAACCTCTGAGCCAGCGAAGAGATTGACAGGCACTGCTGTTGTTGTCAGCCATTTTCAAGCAGCACGGCAGGACAGAATTATTAGACTCAGGACCACTGAAGTGATTGTGCCTTACATTCAGTCATTTTTCGACCTCTCCATTTTTTTCTAGTCTCTCCTTTTATCAAAGCCTGGTGGCTGACTGCAGCTCTATGATCTTCTCCCACAATGTTCTTGCAAAATAGCTTGACATGTGTTCACCCTTCTCTTACTTCTTTCTCCTTTTCTTATGTGTCTGCAGATTTTTGTCTTGTATTTTTTCCTTTTTCCTGTTTCTTTTTTTGTCCTAATTTTATGTCCCCTTTTTCTTTCTCCATTTCCTTTGTATAGCAAATGTGAGAAGTGAGTAGCCTTTGTTACAGCAACAGGATGAAAGTTCTCAAGATAGTGCTTAATAAAAAAAGAAGAAAAAAATATATGAAACAGCAAGCCAGAAAACCCACCCTTATTTCCCCCTTCAAAAAAACCCCTCCCCTACATCCCCCACATCCTAAAGGCTCACCTTGCATGTACCTTACATCTTGCATACTTATGTGGAAGGTAGGTTGAACAATGAAAGTACAGGCCCACTGCTGAGTGGTTTGATCCACACAAATCCTTGGGATCTAATAGGTTCCATCCAAGGTGCTGAAAAAGATTGCCAAAATCCTTTCTTTTGTCTTTGAAAGATTGTTGTGGAGCTCAGGAGAAAGCACCAACAACTGAATGTAAATGCCACACCCATATTTGAAAAGAAAAAAAACCTAACAATCAACCCACGGTGACCTGACTTTGATGCTGGAGAAAATCCTCATGGACTCCATTTTTGGGCATACACAGGAGATGATCGGAACCAGAAACCTTGAATTTACTGAAAGGTAAATCATGTCTGACCAGCCTGATTCCCTTCTGTGATCAAATGCTGAAGTATATGGGTCAGAGAAAATCATGGCCATATTCTATTTGGACTTAGCAAAGTTTTTGACATTATCTGTCACTGTATTCCCGTATCCCAGTTCAGATGCTATGGACAGGTACAAAAAAAGGGTGGATAATCAGGTGTGGAGGGGTGTACTTGGTAAGGTATATTCTAACTGAAGCCTGGTGTCAAGCACAATATCATATAACTCCGTCCTAGGACTGATCCTTTGAATAATTATAATCACTATATCTTAATTATAATTTTGAAATTATATTAAAAAATAACATTATTTCTCAATAGAGTGAAAGAGGTGATGAAGAACAGTCCATTTTAGTTTGCAGAAGACTCCAAACCGTGCAAGAACGACCAAGTAATCCCGAATGGGCCAGCTGGAACATTATAGGGTTCAACAAGGCCAAGGTCAAGCATAGCCCCTGGGCAGGAAACACCTGTGCAAGCCATGCAAAAGCAGTGTCTGTTGTTATACTGTATAATGCACAGCCACAATAACAGGAGGTTAGTGTGTGCCAGTTTCCATAATATAATTTCAGCCTACCTAAAATGAAATTTGATTTCACACATAGCAGCTCCTCTTGCACTGTTAAAATATATCATCTAATAGATAATAATACATATAAATAGGATGAGAAGGGAGGTATTTTAAAAATCATACTAAAGGTTTTCTTACATATAAAATACAGAAATAAATATTTTGTTACATAAGCTGCTTTAATTATTTAGGAGTGTAGGGTTTTTTTGTGGTTTTGGGGTTGTTTTTGGAGCAGGGTTGCATTTTTTCTAAAATCTTCCCTAATTCAGAAAAATACTGGTAGTAATATGATCTTAGGAATTTTGTGAAACTTTATTTTCATAAACCACTATTATAAATATCTTCAGGCACTACTACAGGAACTATATAAAACTCCAGTTCCTCTAGCGTTCAAACATTCCCACTGTTTTCTGTAGTCTGAAGTGTTTAAAAGAAGTTAAAATTAAACCTATTTTACGTCTCTATGCAAAAATATTGTGAGAGACTGGATGTCAGACAAGACCCCTCCTGATTAAAGATTAATAACTTTTTCTTTCAGCTGTGTACACAGATTCTAAATTTTCATGAAGAGCAAAAGTTCTGTGTCGTAGAGAAAGAAAACTTATTTTAATTTCTTCTCATAACTGGAAAGAAATAGAAAAGAGTAGGACTTGTGTTTCTATGGGGCCATTGGGAGGTGATTTGGGTTTTTTTTCTGTTGCATCTTTCTTTCCCCTCTGCTGCCCACACATCTCACAGAAGCATAAATCAAGTCAGCACACATGCACACCTGCTCTGGATTTACAAGCATCTGGTATGTGAGAAACTTGTTTTGGTGAAAATCTGTAAGGTCCATTGGAGCAAACTGGAAAAAGAAAAAAACCCAACAAAACAGCAAAACACAGAAGACAAAAAGAAAACTAAAAAATCCCACCCCAAAATGACAGATCATAAATCTTGTCTATGGGCATCTGTTTTTTATAGAAATTTTATATTTCTCTTCCATCAGAGTCTGCAACTATTATGAAATAAATCATGCCAAAATTTTAAAATTTAAATTCAGGCTTTAAGCCCTAATATCAACAGTTTATAGTTAAAAGATAGATGGTATTTTGAATAGCTCCTCTACAGTTTTTTTTTTACAACCCAGAGAACTTATTCTTAGAAACTTATTCAAGGCTAGGCCATACTCAAGAAGGTAAACTATTTTTGACCTCTGATTTATTTAGGCAGTAGAAGCCCTTAAGTCTTTCTTAATGCACCATCAGAAGTTAGCAGTTTTCAGCCTACCTCACACAAAATTGGCAGCTGTTTAACATCTTTTTCATTCTTCTTTGCAACATAGATTTTCTGACTTTTCATAAAGGCTTTTTTTGGAGCTAAAATCATTATTTCTGATTGAAAACACTGTTGATGTCCTTAAAACCATTAATAGATTGGCTTTGAAAATCCTATTTTAACCATTGGAACAGACTGCCCATATAAGTGGTGGAGCCACCATCTCTGGAAGGGTTTCAAAGACATATATATGTCACAATTATGGAGATGGATTAGTGCTGGACTTGGCAGTGCTGGGTTAATTCTTGGACACGATCTTAATTGTCGTTTTCAACTTAAATAGTTCTGCAATTCTGTTATTCCTCTATATTGTATTTCAGCAGACTTCATGTTAAATATATTGATATGATGCTGATCTCCCAGGATTATTACATTGGTTTTCTGAAGAAATTTTGATTTGATATGATATGATTCTGATCTCCCAGGATTATTACATTGGTTTTCTGAAGAAATTTTGATCTTATGCATGAAGTACAGGGACAGTCATCCAGCCATCAGTTTAAACAACAATGGCTTCTTATATAATTCTCTAGAGCCATTGAGAGAAGTAATCTAAGTGTTGCTGTTAACATTCAGAAATTCTTCTTGTGCTCCTTCTTTGCTGCATAGTTTCTTACATAATACTTGGCTACTCCTTCATGAAGAGTGGGTGGAAGGGAATCAGGGAAGAATCTAAAAAATATGCTGAAGAAAGTTGTTTTGAGCAACTACTAGAGACGTAAAATGATCAGAGAATGGTAAAGAAAACAGTATTATCTTTTCTCAGATTGAGAGGCCTGTGCTGTTTCTTTCCTTTGGTGATCAGCTCAGGCCCTTCTACAATACATGAGCTGGAATACGATAAGCGAAGATCATTTAAAACTTCAAGGTCCTTGCTCATTATGGCTGTGGATTTTGGTTCCACAGCAAGTAGACTAGATCCATAATACCCAAATCTGATCTTTTTCCCCTTCTTGATCAGTGAGCAAGTGTTTTTAGATAAAGGCTAGTGAAACTTAAAGAGGTGAACAAAATTGATGGTAATGCTTAACTGTACTTTGAATACTGATAACAAAAAGACTAAGATAGGCCCTGGTACTAAGACAGCTTCTTGCTTGGAAGACTGAAATTGAGCAAGAGGGTTAGTAAACCTTTTAATCACATAGCTCTAGTATCCAAAACTGATTAATGAAGATTTTCTTCCACTTAAAATTAATTGGGGTGATTACAATGGTTGTATTTTGCATTGCCATCTGGTGTCAAAAGAATGAGAAACAACAAAATTAAAGCATGTTTTCTGAAGATGCTTCTCCTGGTTAAACAGCACCACGTTTAGAGATAGAGAGAACATGTCTCACTACAGAAGAGGTCATGGCACCCATGAATATTGTCAAATTTTGACAAACATTTTTGTCTGTATCTTGATTGGATTTATGTGGCCAGGTTTTGGTAGTGGTGGCTACAGGAGTGGCTTCTGTGAGAAGTGGGCAGGAACTTCCTCCATGTCTGACAGAGCCAATGCCAACAGTCTCAAGGACAGACCCACACTGGCCAAGGCTGTGCCTGTTAGAGAAGGTAGTACCTCTGTGATAACACTTTTGTGAAGGAAATGAAAAGCCATTGCACAGATGTGATTGTTCTCAGACATGAGAGGAGTGAGACTATGTGAGAGAAACAACTTCTGAACACATCAAGGGGTTTCAGTGGAGAAAGAGGGGTGGGAGGTGCTCCAGGTGCTGGAGCACAGATTCCTCTGCAGCCCGTGGTGCAGACCATGGTGAGGCAGCTGTGCTCCCTCTTAGAGGACCAAGGGGATGCAGAGATCCACCCACTGCCAATGGAGAATGCAGAATCTGAAGGACTGCACCCTGTGGCAAGGACCCCACACTGGAGCAGGACATGGACTCCTCTCCCTGAGCAGCAGCAGAAACAACATGTGATTCACTCACCATAACCCCATTCCCCCCATCTCCCCCCACCACTGGGTGGGAGGAGGTAGAGCTAGAAAGGAGGGAGGTGGTAAGGTGTTCTTAAGATTTGTTTTACTTCTCCTTGTCCTGCTCTGATTTTGACTGGCAATTAATTAAATTCCCCCAAATCAAGTCTGTTTTATCTTTGACAGTAATTGATGAGCAATCTCTCCCTGTCCTTTCTCCCAGTTCAAAAACCTTTTGCTGTGTTTTCTGTCCCCATTCCAGTTAGATAGAATTACTTTGGGGGGCACCTGGTATCCAGTCAGGGTCATCCCACCACAGTAGCATACTTATATAAGCTGCACTGTGTTCCAAATATTTCTGGATTTCAGGCTACTGTATAACTCTGAATTTAGTAGAAATCTTACTTTCATACAATGTGCCATATCAGTTCTTTGAATATTGGAGGTTATTAATAGTAGATTATTATAAATTGTGTAATAAAGAGTACATTTAAAGTATGTGAGAGATTTAAAGATCACAGTTGCCTCAAAAGCTGTTAAGGCCACAGAAGGAACTTGCCATAAGATAAGTCACCACAGCAGGTGGCTATTTCCTTCTAGCTCTTTATCTCTCATATTTACTGTTAATTAAAATACTGTTTATTTGAAAAATAAACAGTATTTTTAAAATTTAATTTATTGTATAAGTAAAATAAAAATACTGTCTAATAAAACAAAATGTACTATTGACTTTAGCATAAGGTCTCATTTGCACCTTAATTTGGGCTGAGGCATCTCTCAAAACTTGATAATAACAATGTATCAAAAGCTTTTTTTAAAGTAAAAAATTATGTCCTTTATTTTACTCTGCACTGATGCTCACTAATATAGTAATATAAAGGATAAGGATCAAAATCTATTTTTGTTAAAGGTGGGATTTTTTTTTCCTTTCATCATAATAGGGTCCTAATTCCATATTAGCTTACATTAGTGAGTCATTCCTAGGACGCTGTCTAAAAATGCATACCTTGAATGTAAATAGTGCTGTGTCTGACCCAGCTGTCTCCCTCCTACCTTGAGTATGGGCACATTACTGTACATACATGTATCACATACATGTCACCAAAACCTATCTAAAACTATGTACTTGTGCGTAGGCTACCTAGGAGTATGGTTATGGCTATTTGTGTTATAATATCTTGTGCACGCTTGGCTATTTGCTATAAAAAGCACCTTGTGGTCCCAGGGAAGACTGAGGTTCGTTCCACTGACTGCAGCTCATCAAGACATAGATACTGCCCCAAAACATCTCTATATATCTTTATGTACAGGTGCAGATGGCCGTGCAGCTCGGTTATTCCTGATCCAGGACAAGCTGATGCAAGCTCTTTGTAACCTGGAGTGGTGCACGAAAGGCAGCACGCTGTGCTGAGTCAGAGCCCCAGACCATGAGCCATAGCAGAATGGTTGAACAGCTTCCAGCCACCTCTGAGCATAAGCAGACCAGATGCACAGATGTTTGCAGCTGTCTGCCTGGATATGACCTCAAAAATTAGTTCTCCTATATAATTTTTTAGCTGTAGTATTGTAGGCTAACACTCTTCAATAATTAGAGTGTTTAGCAGTTTAGTTTGCTCTTAAAATCTGCCAAGACCAACTTGGATTGCTGTTCTCTTACAAACTAATACTTGAGGAGATTCTGTCTCTAATAGATGTACAAAATAGTAATAGCTGTATAGCATCCCCAGTATTATAGAAGTTGTTAGTGGGTATGTGGTTAAGGTAAAGGAAAGGAGATAAAGGGCTGGACCAGGTGTAGTGGGTTGATCCTCTTTGGATTCCAGGCATCCACCAAATCCTACCACTCCCCTCCACAGCTGGACAAGGGCGAGAAAATATACTGGAGGGTTGATGGGCTGAGATATGGGCAGAGAGAGATCAAACACCAAATGCCACCACGGGCTAAACAGACTTTAAATAGAGATATTACTTCAATTTTTTGTTACCAAAATCAGAGCAGAATAATGAGAAGCAAAATAAGACCTTGAAAGCACCTTACTCCTACCACTTCCCCCTTCCCAGCTCTACCTCCTTCCACCCAGCAGGAAAGGGAGACAGGAAATGGGGGTTATAGTCGGTTGTTTCTGTTTCTGCTCAGGGGAAAGGGTCCTTCCTTCCCCTGCTCCGGTGTGAGCCCATCCCACAGGCAATGGTTCTCCACGAACTGCACTTTTCCACAGGGTGCAGTCCTTCAGGCACAGCCTGCTCCAACACGAGCCCCCACAGGGTAACAAGTCCTACGAAGAAAACCTGCTCCAGAGTGGGCTCTTCTCTCCACAGGTCAGCAGGTCCCTGCCAGGAGCCTGCTCCAGCAGAGGCCTCCCACAGGGTCACAGTCTTTTCTCAGGCATCCATCTGCTCTTGTGTGGGTCTCTTCCATGGGCTGCAGGTGGGTCCCTGTATCTCCATTGACCCCCAAGGGCTGCAGAGGCACATCTGCCTCACCATGGTCTGCACCACAGACTGCAGGGGAATCTCAGCTTCAGTGCCTGGAGCATCTCCTCTCCCTCCTTCTCCACTGACCTTGGTGTGAGTAGTGTTGTCCTTCTCACATAATGTCACCCTACTCTTCTCTGGCAGCAAATACCACTGCACAACCACTTTTTTTTCTTTTTTTTCTTTCTTTTTTTTTTTTCTCTCTCTTAAATATGTTATAACAGAGGTGTTACCACCATTTTTGATTGGTCTGGCCCTGACCAGAGGCAAATCTCGCTTGGAGGTGGTTGGCATTGGCTCTGCTGCCCATAGAGGATAATTCCAGCACCTTCACACAGAAGCCACCTCTGTAGCCCTCCACTACCAAAACCTGGCTATGCAAACCTAATACACCTTAGTAAGAGATTTCAACAACAAAGAGCTACTGAAAAAAGAAGAGAATAAACTCTTCCTCAAGTCCTCTGGGAAAAGTCATGATGGGCTTAAACTGCAACAGAAGAGATTTAGACCTGACATTAATAATAGCTTTTAATGGCAAAGACAGAGTAGCACTGTAACAGATTGGCTAAGGGACTGGGAATCCCTTTCTTTTAGACATTATTATAGAGATGTTAGACAAATATCTCACAAGCACTTCTGAGATACAGCTGATCCTGCACTGAAGCAGAAGAAATTTACTGATTTGTTGAGCTAACCTCTTTCATCTCAAATCTTTTAGGCTTTTGAGTCACAGATCTAAAATAAAGCAGATAGAATAGTCACTGATAAAAACTTACAGCCTGTGTCAATCTTACCTTATGAATCATACTCTTCTTGGAGAGTTCTAAAGATTCATTTGTGATGGTAGAGTTACTGTCAATGAACTGAGATGCTCAATCCATTTTATATAGATTCTCATCATCCTGATCACCATCTGTACCCCTCAAAAAGCCTGAAATGTTCTCTAGTATTGTCAGCCTTAGTTTGTTTTTCACCTTCCTGCTGCTGCTGAAGGTGAAATGGAAGAGAAGAAAAAAGGTTGGGAAAACTCAGTACTGTGTTCTATCAGAGGGGGAATTTGTTCTATTGTATTGATGAATGCATGATGTATTTGCTATAATTTTGAAATTAATCTAACCATCAATACATAAAAAGCTGAGGGTTCTAGAAGTTTTGGAAATTTGTAGTAAAAGTAGATTTCAGGAAAAAAAAAAAAAGCTTCTTTGACAAGACTGAAGTGTTTCACAGAACCAGATAACATTTAGCCTACATGACAATTTTCTGCCTGATTGCCCAGTGAAAATTAGGTAAGAAACTCTAATTTTTGTTGTTGTATGTTGATTAATCCATCACTGAATATTGTCTTGGAATAAGGTTGCCAATGCTTCAGGCTTACTAGCCTTACAGTAAGAAACCCTGAGCTGTGAATGACCTGGAATTCAGTGCTTCCTGGCTCCTTTTCATAGACTCAGCAGTCAATTTGGCAATAAAGTAGGGGCTGGAGAAGACTTCTAAATGCACTACAACTGTGGTGTTAGAAATGCAAATGCTTAGTGTCTTTCAGAGCATGTAGGAGCAAATAGATATCAGATAAGGCAGGGTTTGTGGCTTTCTCACTGTGGCTCATAACAAAAGAGTTCTGCTTCTGTTTTTATGCTTTATGTTTGAATTATTATCAAAGTGGGTAAGAAAAACAAAATTTTTCTGCATAGGAATTAAATTTCTTTTAATAGGCACAGAATTTTTCACAGAATTTATTGCTTATTGGATATCCCCTCTCACTGCTATAGGCATAGAACTCCATCTCTGTGTCATTATTTTCTAACAGTGTCAGAAAGACAGAAACCCGCTCAATGATTTGCTGTCATTCTTATCTTCACCTATATCTCCAAGAGCAATATGCAAATAATTCCTTTCTATCTTCTAGAGCAACATCTTTAATGCTTCTCAGTGTTTTTATGCCATCTACAGGTCTCTTCAAACCACTGAATTCTTTAAACATCTTTTTCCTATAAGACTTGATGGCAGACAGCTTTATTTTCAAATCAGTTT
This sequence comes from Nicator chloris, assembly GCA_013400495.1. Classification (NCBI taxonomy): domain Eukaryota; kingdom Metazoa; phylum Chordata; class Aves; order Passeriformes; family Pycnonotidae; genus Nicator; species Nicator chloris. The sequence continues at coordinate 6,337 of WAAE01028095.1, read as the reverse complement.
AAATTTACACACCACTTAAATAAACTTTTCTGTAAATTACTTATTAATTGTAAAATCCAGATCAAAGACATCAGCTGAAATGGCATGAAAGCTTCAAAAGCCCTGAATCTTCCCATATTTTTTTCTCAGTGTACAATAATTTTGTCATGGCTTATGATAAAAAACACTTTTTCTTAAATGTTTATTTCAACAATTTCAATGAAATGGTAATTTTTTTTTTGGAAGAGCTAATTGTAAAAACTAGTGTTTCAGGAAAAAGAACTTTTAAAACATAGTCCAATAAATATTATAAATGTACCTACAATATGTATAGACTAAGTGTTATTTTTATTTAAGAATTAATAGAAGAAGAAAAATTTGGGGTTTTTTTCAAACAAAAATGTGATTGAGTTTAATTTCATAGTCAGAGTGATGCAATAAACATGTTCTCTTCAATATACTTTGTTTACCAAAATGCCTCATAGTCTAATTCTAACCATGGACAGACGAGTTTTGGTGACAAGGTGTAGGGTGGAAATACAGTCCAAGGAAGCACAGAGATTTGTGACAACAGGATTACATGTATTTGTTGAAAAAGATATGGCCTTTCAATCACTTTTGTGCTGTGTACAGTTAAAGAATCCACTGATGAGAATTCTATCTGTGCTGCCAAGGACAAGACTTAACTCTAGAGCCTTCTTCAACAAGGTTCATTGTGCTCTGTATAGTTAAGGCAAACCACTTAACACTGACAAAAAGTGTCACAGAGTACTTCCAGACATGAGTACAAATAAATGAATGTGTGAAAAATCAAAATAAAAGAGAAATGCAAGTAGCTTGTCACCCTGATTTTTAGCCTTCTGATGTTTATAGTTTTCCAAATTCTTTCTCATAGATTTTACTATAAATAAGAGAATTGTTTGTGCTGGTTTATATTTGTTTTCATTCCTTCCTAGAGGAGAGAATTTCTTGATAGACTTCTGTTTTAACCAGTGTGATTCAAGAGGTGTTAACTTTGCCCACCAATCATTTGAGCTTGTCTGAAATACTATATAAAGAGTCAAATTCAAAGACTAAAAGAAAATTTAACTTTCTAAACTTCACAGAGTTGTGTGATTTATTTCGTGTCCTACTGCAACTGTAGCTGACTCCTAGATGGAGACTAATCTATGTTATAAATATTCAAGTAAGATATATTAGGATATAAAATATGGTTGAAAATAATTTTTACTGAGAGACAATCTTTCCTACAAGCAAAACTTAACCTGTCTTGTTTTTCCCTTGTGTTCATCTTCTACCAATAAAATAAAGTAACTTTTATTTTACCATTGAATGCTCAATTTTCGTGGGTTTTTTTTTGTTTTGTTTTGTTGGGTTTTTTTTTTTTTGTTTTTTTTTAACACTATATAATGTCATTCCTTTCTGCTAACTGAGAGAGAAGTGTTGAAGCGACCTTGTTTCCAGGTAGATTTATGACATGTTTTCCAGCTAAAGAGAAATGAGAGTTAAAAAATATCATTTCAGCCACGCAAACTATGACTAAGTGCTGTGAACAAAGTGATGCACCTCATTTATAAGAGGTAAACAATAATATAATTTATTTTAAAAAATGACCATATTAATGAAGTTCAGTGGTAAATATGACAGTGATTTAACAACAATCAGTGACAAGGTTTTGTGAGACTTGATTAGGACTTGATTTGAAAACAGTTTTCAGATATGTAGTCCAACTTCAGATGTTTATATAATATAATAAAGATGTAATATATATACACCTATAGCTGAAAAAATAATGTAAGAAATTTAAGTTGTGGAGTTTGTTAATTTGACATAGTATAATAATTTTATGCACTTATTTAGGTATTGACCTATTAGGTATCAGGGCCAATAAGGTATCACAGTGCCCTTCTTACAATGTGTATCCTCATCATTAATACATACACATTTACCCATTAAAAAAAAATAGTACTCATTTCCTGCTCTTTTTGTACTTTCAGGCGTGTAAGGACCATATTTTACCATTCCAAAAATCATGTTGTTTACAGATATGAGAAGAATTCCCTAAAATAAAGTGAAAACCTTAAAAAAAAAAATATAAACTTGAAAAAGTATCTTTAACAAAGCTATTTTTCATGTATTGAGCCAGTCCAAAGTTTTAGCAGTTGAATCTTACTCAATAAAAGCATTTTGTTGACTAAAAGTCAACTTCTGCATTTTACCAATAACAACCTCGGGAAAAGGTTGACTTGATGATCACCACTCTACTGCATTTTAAGATTTGAAAATGAGAGGGAGATGAGAGCAGACCCTGGAGAGAACAGCCTCTGTTTGTGGTTCCTCATCACCAGAGAGTTTTCTTGTGTGCACTGGGAGCTTTTAATAGAAACATGATGAAGCACTGCCAAAGCTGCCCTAAATTTAAATTACCCCATCAGTTTAATAGTCACCAGATCACCAAAATAACATATGGTCATATCCAAAATAACTGCCTAGGAAATAGAAGCAAGTATTTCTTGTCTCATTTAATGGTTTTTGGAAGAGTTTTTAAACTGCTCATGCCCATGCTGTCAATTGTATTAGAAGGAATCAAATTACTGTATTATCTTTACTCCTTTTTTTTTTCTTTTTTCTTCCCTCCTTAAAGATGTTATAGACAATTTAATACACTGTAGTCCCTTCTTTCTGGCTGATCTTAGAATCTTTTGTTATGATCGTCTTGTGCAGCCAGGCTGAAAAACTTCAGTATCCATTTCTAGAAGTGCTAATATTTAGGGTGGAGGAAGCAAGTGCTGGGTTATGAAGACAGTTCAATGATGTAATGGTGAAAATCTCATTCATCTAATTGTAGACCTGAACTTGAATATATTCTGAAATTTACTTTGTTTGAATTGAGTACTGCTAATACCTGCAACTTTTCTGGTAATTTCTGGTTCTACCACACATATGCATGTGGCCTTTATGAGGTAGTTTTTAAGTTAATGACTTTAAAATCTTACAGGTTTTTTGCCTAAAATTCTGGAATTCAAGTTATTGAAACTCTGAAGACTGTGTGTGATTTTAGGAACATAGCTGCACCAAAGACTGTCACTGAAGCGTTTTAAACTTGTAAGCACATTCTGTTGTGTGTGATGTGTATTGGTGAAGGGGAGCATACTATTAGCATAATCCTGCAAGGAGAAATATTTCTGTGAGTTTTTGAATACCTGTTTACCTAACATAGCATGGGAAGGAAAAAGTCTTAGTAAGGAGAGCCTCCTATGGGAATTCAAGAAAAAAATCTAAAAAGAAATGACATCTTGCTATGCAGAGTAGAATAATCTAAAAGCTATTTGCCAGTTTTAAGGTTGGCTAGTTGTGACCTGTGACTCAACTAGCTGTGGTAAAATAGTACATGGGAATCACACTGAATCATATTTATAACACAGTGAGTACAACATGAAACTCTAGGTGAAGACAAAGGTCTTCTAGAATGCTTTAGGTAGCTAAAATGAGATACAGAAAAAAAAAATTAGCACAGACACACATACACATTTCCTGATTACACTCAGGGGCTTCACCAAGACACTGTCTTGTTTCACTGATATCAATTAGAGTACAACTTAAAACTGGTAATTCATTCTGGGGCCACAGTATGGATGAAAAATAAGGCGAAATATGTAATCATACTAAAATAATTCAATCAATAGAAGAGCTAATATAACTTGTGTAAGGTGGGTTTTTGTGTGTGTTTTTAAACAAGATTCACAATCACAGACGCATTGAAAGAATTCCAGTCTTTTTCAAAGTACTTAGTGATAAAATCTTGCCAAAGTTTTTTCCGGTCTATTCACCAATGCAAGTGAAGATGTGGAACCACAGTCTTTACATGACAGGTTTATATAGGGTTGTTTGTTATTGGATTGTTGTAGCATTTTATCCCAGGTTGGTTAAATTTCTCCAAAAATATATAGTCATGTTTTTAAGTTATTTTATGTTGCTCATGAATTTTAATTAACATTACTGTGAATAAGATTATATGTCTTAGGTTAGTATTACAGAAGGAAAGCTTTTATCATGTATTTTTTAATGTGGTTAGGAGTATTGGGAGCTAATGTTGCAGTTCTTTTTGTAAACGTAATAATTCACTAAAAGGAAAAAAAAGCGTCTTTTCTAATTTTCACATAATTGGAATTTTAGCAGTCTGCAATATCTACAACTATTGCTACCTTCTAGTATCTTTCCTTGCCATTTTGATTTTTTGCTGAATGGTAATGCACATGCCTGAGTAATAATGCCATGTGCTATATTGATTCAATGTACTATAACTGCCAAGATGATTGAAATGTAGTTTCCAACAGTCCTTGCCACCTCGTATATTGGGTCTATGATTTGCATTTGTTCCCATGGGATTTGGTGATTGTCTGTATCTGCATGCCCTTTGAGAATGATGTACTTTAAATCTCTAAGTAGAAGGAATCTGTGAGGGTGATGAACCATTTTATTCATAGCCCTGTGGGAATCCATAAACATAATTTGTTCTCTCTTGTCAGTTCATTGGCTCCTAAGTACAACTTTCTATGGCTTCCTTCCAGGTCACAACATATTTTGTGAAAATTAAAAAGCAAAATGCAATGAAGTTTGAAACATCAGTTTAAAAATCACATTCTGAATCAGGGTTGTAAATAACAATCTGAAGTCCTCTACAGCATGTTTGTACTATAAAAAAGGAAAGCTTTTGTCTTTTATTCTTCTGCAGCAGACAGATAGAAATGTTACAAGCGTTTGATGAGGCGGTAAATTCAGGTTCACATGACATCAGAGTTCCCTATTTCATATTTTGAATTCATTTCTGTTTTGCTGTGTTTCTGTCAATTAATGCATACATCTGGTTTCTGCTCCTTGTAGTTGGTCAGCAGTTGATCAGCAAATGTCCTGTGCCAGTGGAGATTTGTTGATACCTTCAAAAGCAGGTGTTTATGTTCATGTACATAGACATGACCGTCTGTCCTTATGTGTGCACATATATGTGTGTAAATATATGTATATATATCTCCTTTCTTTGACATAAATTTACCACTTATTTCCTTATTATATCTAGCAATTCATGAAACAAATGGAATCTAAAGCGCCATTAGAACCATGGCGTTACTCAAGACAAGGAGAATTTTCTCAGTGGCCACTATAGAGGAAGGTTGCGGTATCGTTGAGTATCCTCCAAATAAATTTAGATCAAGCTGTGTTACCGTTGGTCATTTGTGATCTATTGTAAGCACAGTCTGCTCAGAAATACTTGTCTAACTTTGACCTTGAAAAGATGCACTGGTATTCCTTCATGGATAAAATCCTTAATTTGCAGGTTTTCTAAGTAGACTGGGGATTTTTTTTGTTTGTTTTAAACTGTTTATAATGTAGCATAATCCCATAAGACCTATATCTCATAAAAATTGTTCTAAATAGAGATAAAATTGATTGCATAATCCAAAACTGTCCAACAAAATCAGACTTTTGAATTATTCTTACATGATCCTTCCATTTGTGTAAAAATTCAGGTGCCTGCTAGAATGTTTGAAGCCATATGGATCCCCATGATGCATTACATTTGCTGAAAAATGCACTTGTATATGGGAACTTTGCTTAGAGGGCAGATTTTGTTCTTATCGTCTAGCACAGCAAAATTTCACTGACTTTAGTACTTTGCTTTAGCTGCATAGATTTGTACTGACTTCAGCATGAGCTGTGTCCTCCAGATCTGCGCACACAAGATCAAGCCTTGTGAATTTATCAGAAAAATATGTTCTTTTTTAGAGAAAAATATTTCAGGTTTAGGTATATGAGAAGGGACAGAGACATATCTCTTTGAATGATGTTTGTGCTGCTGGTCTTGAAACAGTTCCTTTCAAACCCTGAACAATTTTGCACAGTATCAACCAAAAGTATTCTACAGAGGTTATTTTTTCCTTCTATTGTACCACATTGTTTACATCCTCATTGCATATCACCTTGTTCATCAGAAACAATTGAATAGCCACATTTTGTAACATGGTTACATTTATCATATTTATAAAGGATCAATACTTGTGTTTTGTAGAGAGGAAAATTATTTGATCGCAACATCTTTTGTTGTACAATAAGATATTGCAAGTTGTTAATAATCTTAATAACTGTAAAAGTGAGATTGGATTTCATAGACGGTGAGCAGGCATCACTGTCCTGTTCACATGGAAAATACTTCTGTGGGAGTCCTCTAGAGTTATGGAGACATTGACAAATGATTGTAGATGTTCGTTGTAGAATATTTTTGTTCAAAGAAAATATTGTTGGAGAGTCTCTTAAAACTTGGATGAAATTTGACAGTTTTATCAGTGAATTCAAGATCCTT
>WAAE01028093.1:0-13834 GCA_013400495.1 Nicator chloris | reverse complement strand
TGATTCTGTGATTCCATAACACATAGACAAAAGTGCCCAAATCTCACCTCACAATGAAACTGGGGCCTGACTGATGTGTGTGTGTCCAACCACTCCTTCTAAGCAGGAAATCCTAGCTGATCTAGTAATTAAACTTACTTAAGAGGATTGTAGTCCTGGTAAGCTTTTCCCAAGTAAGAAGTAATCTTAAGAAGTAGTTTTCATCTGAGGAATAAATGATGCTGAGATGTTAAGTATGATTTCAGTACAATGCCTAAGATGACTGCTTCTTCATACCAGCTTTTTTAAGTGCTACTCTCCTGATAAGGTTTCATTCTGGATAGTATTATGAGAGAGAAATTATTTCAGTGTCCATTCTGCCTGTATAATACACAGTTCAGTCAGTGGTTCTGAATTGGCTCTTTCCTCCTTAGCTTGATGCCCTTTCTGAACAGAATTAAAAATGAAGTTTCATATTGTCATTGACTCATAAATCACAAGGGTTGAAGGACCATTTGCTCTTCTGCCACAGATCTCTATGCTCAGCAACATTCACCTCATCCAATAATGAAAATGGTGGCACCAGTTTCATGGCAGTAGGAATCCAGCTGGATAGTTTGTTTTTCAATTCTGCCCTACATGAAAAGGGAGATGTCTCAGAGACAAACAAGCATTTATCTTTGCATAGCTTCCCTTTTCCAGAACTCTATAAAAAGTTCTGCAGTGTCCTGAGCTTGTGACATCCCTAGGAATTCTCTCACAAGTTATGATCCCATATTAATATTCATGAGTTCTTAATTGCCCTGCAACTTGTACCTACTCTTGATATCCATTAGCATTTCTAGGGAGACTAATAGCAGTAAATTAATTAACTATATGGTTAGATAAAATTATTTTTAACCACACCCAATTAAAAAAAAAAAAAAAGAAAAAAAAAGAACAATTTTATGTAAAAGATGCTTGGCTGCTTCATGAAAAAGATACAAAATTCATCATGCAAAATAAGTTTAATGGCTTAATCCAGTTATCATGTTAAATGGATTTATGCTGAAAGCACAAGCAGGCAGACTAGGAGTTCCAGTTTACTTTCTGAATTATTCACAGTATTTCTTTGTGTTCCATGGGTTTTGTTGCAAAGCTCTAGCTCAACATAGGCTAACAATAGAAACTAGGGAAAGGCACACTGCAGTGACATCTCTTCTGGCTCTGGATAAGAATTTTGGTTTGAAAGCACTGTGATTGCATTTATGCACCATTAATTGCCTGAGTCTGAATTAATTTGAGAGTCTCAAAACTGCACTACATTCTGTGGTGGATATGACCTTAAACATGTAAATATATTTTTATTTTTTTTAAGCCTAACATTCAGTTGTCCTGTTATTCAAGATATCCCTGGTTAGACCACTGAGCATTTGAATTCCCATATTTTTTCCTAGGGCCAGATCTATACCCATCTGAACTGCTGAACTGCTCAAAATCAAGTCCCAGAAGGATTAAAAAAACAGACATTTTTGTGAATTGCACAATTTTAGAAATGAATCAGTGAGCACATGTCCAATACAAAAAACCCACTGGAGACTGCTCAAGAAACAGGCTATCGAATTTAAATCCCCAGACCACGTGAAGAATTTCTTCCACTTGGAACTGAGTCTAGAAATGTTAGCTTGGAGTATTTGTCTGTTGAAATTTGCTGAGCGGTCATAAGCAAAAATCTTATCTGTATGATAGTTCCCTGTGGATGGGACCTCATAACACACAGGCAGGGGTCCAACATGCACTTCAGCTGAACTCCTGTGTTTGCACATCCAGTTGTTCCTACTTCCTTGGCATGTATCTTTGCAGACTTAAACACTTGCATATCTTGTATCAGAGTTCAGGATCCCAGTATGTTGATAGGATATGGCAGGGGCGTATTTCCCTTGGTGCGTTCCAGGGCATCAGAGCCTCCATGCTGCACAGCAACTAATGAAGCTGGAACCTGGGATGTTTGTGAGAAACAGCATCACATAACCTGATCAGTAGGATCTCATAGGAAACATACTCCAGTTTATTGTGCAAACGATCGCCTCTGTTTAGCCTAATCTGTTTCTCTTTACAGGCACACAGTGGTGGGGCCTTCTTTTCATGTAGATTAAATGATCTCTGTCTCCAAAAGGGAGTGACTTTTTGACAGAGAATTTTTTTTTCCTCCATGGATGCCCTTGATTATTCTGTCTATTGGGGTGTGCATGTGACCACAATGAGGATTCCTGCCTTGCTTGATGCTGAGTTTAGTTGTCTTTAATCCTAGCTCCAGCTCTTCTGACTAGTGCTATAACCCCTGCATTTTAAGCTAAAAGGCAAGCCTCAAGTAGCCTTTTCCATATAGCATGAGGAATTTTGGATGAAACTCACTCAGCAAACAGCCCTTAAGTGAACATATTCTCCTGGCATTTCCGTCTGCTTTCCAACATTGAACAAAGAGCTAATTATTTAAATTAGATAGGATGCATCCTAAAATTCAGTCTTTGGATCTTTATCAGACCCAAAGTCACTGACCTTGTATTGTCAGTGCAATCCAAGATCTAGGTCTCTAACAATTTCATGATGTCTCTCGTAGATTAATTTTAATATGAAGAAATGGAAGCTGGTCAACATCTCAACATAATGGGCTTTATTTTCTTCAACCAGTTACCATAGCATCATTACTGCTAATATACTTTGTTGTTAACAGTATAACAAGAGGAGGGTCACAGATTTTGAGGTACTACAGAGTTTCTGGGATGAGATGGTTTCTGGGAGTTTGGGGTAGTTTTAATTTTTTGTGGTTTTGGGGGGTTTGGTTTTGTTTTGGTTTTGGTTTGGATTGTTTTGGGTTGTTTTGGTTTGTTGTGTTTTTTTGGTTTTTGGGGGGAGGGTTTTTTGGGGTTGTTTTGTTTGGGGGGTTTTGGGAGGCTCTTTGTGTTTTATTTTTTCTGAGTCACATCTTTGTTACTTAAAACCAGGGGTTTTTCTTCTTCTGGACTTGAAACATTGCTGTACTCATGATGCACGATGAGTGTTTCTGAAGGACTGAACTCAAATTTAACTGCACAGGTCTCATTTGGTTCAATGGAAAGTGTGCAGCTCAATCCTATGCAGTCCATTTAACATTAAGAACATGTTTTTCACCCAGTTAGCATTCCAGTGAAGCAGATTTGGGAACAACTTTGTGACAATCTCTGTAAATCCTAGCAACCAATTCTTAGCTAAGCAGATGCTTTCTAAATAGAGCCTTTAAAACTTTTCTGTGCTTCTTCTACAGATTTTCATATTTTTAAAATTGAGAAATGCTGGTATGCATTTCTCACCTGCTTAGCATTAATTTCTGATTTGTAATCCCTCTACAAACAGGTTTATTGATTACAAAACCTCCCACAAGCCATTTTTGCCAGTGTATTTTCTATGAAAATGTGGAAAAAAAAACCCAAATGCCAAAAAATGTGGACTTGGAAATAAGCCACCTTTATTTTAAGGGTTTTTTTTGCAGTTGACGTGTTGTCCCAGCAACCTAGGTTCCTACTGTCTGGCAGAAGAGAGATTTCTTTGGTTCCATCATGTTACAAAGCTGAAAAAAGGAAAAGAGAGACAAGCAATGAAAATTCACCATTTCATTATTCAAATATGTGAATTACCCTGAGCTGCAGCCAAGCCATGGGGCTAACCCACAGTGTTCTTCAACACCTATTCAAGCCCTTCAGTGCTGCAATACTTCATTTCCATTAATTAAATAATTACACCAAACTCTTTGTAAAGATAGTGTTCAACTGAATTCAGGCATTCCAAAATAGTTACTCAGTAACACTTAAGCTCATATTATTATGCCATGAATTGACAAAGATCTTGTTTATTTCCCTTAGCAGAGGTATTTTAAATGCTTCCCTTAATAAAAAAAAAGGAACAAAAAAAACCCCAAATGTGAAAACTAACCCCCAAATTGTAATTGATGACATTTCACATAATGAAAAAATAAGATTTAGTGTCCAAAAATCTTAGTTCTTTATTTAACAGCAAAGTTTTTATTTAAATCTAATACAGTTAATATATTGTAAAGATGACTTGTATGAATTTTAAAAAATTATCGTCCTTGTTTGTATAACATGAATCCCATCATTATTAGTGGAAGAAGGTGGTGCTTGAGCAAGGGTATGTAATAAGATTACATTTCATCCTTTTTTTATGGTCCACCTTTGGTACATATGATCACAAAACACTTTGCTTTCTGTCATTCACATGGGTCAGAAAAAAAGCAATGGTGGCTGAGAGAAACAGCAGAGTAAACTAGCTCCTTAAATGACCAATTGAAAGGAATTGACAGGAAAGGGGAGAAAGGAATCTGAAAACATATACAGAAGGATGAAACAGAAGATATATCTGCTTTACAATAGAGTAAGTGTTGACAATCAAGGGAGTGGTCTATGTGATGTGCAGGATTTGATATCTGTTCTTTAGTCTCTAATGCTCTCATTCATCTAGATGTGTGACACAAATATATGGCAGTCAAAATATCTTTGTGCAGCTGGAATATCAGAAATGGAAGATGCCAGACAGTAGAGGTCACAGTGGCATAGCTTACAAAAATTACAGACGGCAGCTTGTATACTAACCCACAACTATCCAACAACCACTGTGAAAATGGGGGGAACTGTGTCCAGCCAGAGAAGAAAGTTTGTTTCAGTCACTATAGCATTTCATTTTATCCAGGAATTTTTCTACTAAATGTGTCTGGTAGAAAAGGGCATGCCTTGCTTATAAGTGCATATCTAGATAAATACAACACATTTGAGTTGGATTTTTTTAGGCAATGCATTGCAGAATTTCAACTTCACGTCTAGGTTTGATTCAGGTCATTGGAAAGAAACTACAAAAATCTTGTTCGCTCTTATTGTTCTGTGCTTCCTGCTAAACACTCAAAGTTTCCCTGGATAATGTTGTTTCTTATTCAAAAGAACTGTATAGGGTTATTGTTCTCTTTAAAACAGTTTTCCTCCCAGGGACAGATGCATTTCAAAAGTGAGTAGAGTGATCCACTGAGACAATTATTGCTGATACTAAACTCAGCAGAAATCAGATTTCTGATCAGCAGGTAACTGAAGCTTGTCTATGTGTATTACTGTTGTACATTTGCTGCAGATGAAGTAGACATGGTTGTGAGCTGTATTAATAAACAATTTCCTGTAAAGACAGAGAAGCATGGATGCCAAGAGCCTGGAATGACATTGCTGTGTAAAGTTTCATTCACCTATCTAGAAGAAGATCATTTCAAATCAGAAGAGGTTCAAAGAAGGATAGATGGCTTGATTAGAGAACCCTTTTGTCCAAGGCTGGATAGCAATAATACAGGTCCTTTGGTCTAGCAGAACAAAAGTTGGGTAGAGGTATTATTACCCCATATAAATCCATTGGTGAATAAATATCTGTGAAAAAGAAAGGTTATTTAAATTAAAAGATAATTCTGGAAGTAGAAAAAAATATGTGTAGGAATCATCCAGGATTAATACATTCTCAGAACTAAGATTTCTATCATAGAATCATAGACTCATAAAGGTTGGAAAAGATCTCCAAGATCATGCCAACCCTGCCAACCAAACTATAACACTAAGTGTCACATCCTGTCATTTCTTGAACACTTCCAGAGATGGTAACTCCACTTTCCTGAGTAGTATTTTCCAAAGCTTAAAGACCCTTCCAGTGAAGAAATTCTTCATGATGTTCAGCCTGAACTTTCCCTGGCACAGTTTAAGGCCATTTCCTGCCCCTAGCTGCCTGGGAGAAGAGGCCTCTTGTGACACCCTCCTTTCAGGAAGTTGTAGAGAGTGATAAGATCCTCCCCGAGCCTCCTTTTCTCCAGGCTGAGCATCCCCAGCTCCCTCAGCCACTCCTCATGGGACTTGTGCTCCAGACTCTTCATCAGCTTTGTTGTCCTTCTCTGGACTCCAGCAGCTTTCCTGAACTGAGGAACCAGGAACTGGAGAAAGTACTCGAAGTGTAACCTCCCCAGCACTGAGTACTGGGGGACAATCACTGCCTGGCCCTGCTGGCCACACTATTGCTGATAGAGGCCAGGATGCCACTGGCCTTCTTGGCCACCTGAGCACACGTTGGCTCATATTCAGCCACTGTCAACCATCCCCAGGTCCTTTTCTGACAGGCAGTGTTCCAGACACTCTTCCCTAAGCCTGTAGCAGTGCTAAGACTGTTGTGACTCCAGTGCAGGACCTGGCATTTCACCTTATTGAGCTTCACACCATTAACCTTGACCCATGCAGCCAGCTTGTCCAGATTCATCTACAGAGCCGTCCTATCCTCTCACAGATCAACACTCCCACACGACTTGGTGTTGTCTGAAAACTTACTGAGGGTACACTCAATTTCCTTATCCAGACCACCAATAAGATACTAAGCAGAACTGGCCCTAATACAGATCCTTAGGGAACCCCACAGGTGTCTGGCTGCCAGCTGGATGCAGCACTGTTCACCACCACTCTCTGGGCCTGGCCATCCAGCCAGTTCCCAACCCAGCACAGAGTGCTCCTGTCCATTCATGGGCTACCAGCTTTTCCAGTAGTATGCTGTGGGAGACAGTACCAAAGGCTTTACTGAAGTCCAAACAGACAACATCCACAGCCTTTCCCTCATTCACTAGGTGGGTCACCTGGTCATAAAAAGAGATCACGTTGGTCAGGCAGGATCTGCCTTTCCTAAACCCATGCTGGCTGGGCCTGATCACCTGGTTGTGCTGTAGATACTGCATGATGACACTCTAAATTATCTACTCTGTGACCTTCCACTGTACTGAGGTCAGGCTGACAGACCTGGAGTACCCCAGATTGTTCTTCCAGCCCTTCTGGTGGGTGGGCATCACATTGGCAAGGCTGTGGTCACCTAAGAGCTCCCCAGTTAATCAGAACTGATGATAAGTGATGGAGAGTGGCTTGGTGAGCTCTGCCAGCTCCCTCAGTACCCTCAGGTGAATGCCATCTGGTCCCATAGACTTGTGAGCACCTAAGTGGCACAGCAGGTCACTAGCTGCTTCCTCCTGGATTGCCAGAAGTCTACTTTCCTTCCTGCCCCTGTCTACTAGCTCAGAGGTCTGACAGCTCTGAGGATCACCAGTCTTTCTGTTGAAGACTGAGGCAAAGAATGCATGAAATATTGCAGCCTTTTCTGTCATCCTTGGTTGCTCTGCATCCAATAAAGGATGGAGATTTTCCTTATGCCTCCTTTTTTTGTTAAGGTGTTTATAAAACCACTTGTATTATCTTTCACAGCAGTTACCAGATGGAGTTCTAGCCAAGCTTTTGCCTTACTAATTTTCTTTCTACATGACCTAATGACATCCTTTTACTCCTCCTGAGTGGCCTCAGAACAATAGGGTTCCAGAAGACTAATCTATCTGCAGTGATTCGAAAACAACTGGTTTTATTCTCATTCTTAATAGATTATAATAAATATGATGAAATTCTGTAGTGTTTGATAATAGTGACTTAGGTCTCTGACTTGTGTGGTCCTTTCCTGTCCCACAACACTCAGCCTATATATGCTCAGTGAAATTTTTACAATAAATCTCTCTCCTAGGAGCCTTCATGGATCAAGTAGGAGAAATGTAGCTTTGCACACTATGTGTTATTTTGCACTATAATAAAAATGGCACCAAAATTTAAAGCAGAAATGAATAGAACTAAATGCATAAAAGAGTTTCAAAAAGGAGGAACTAAAAAGACTGGACAATAGCACAAATAAAATTTTGTTTTATGAAACAGTTTGAACAGGAAAAATTCAGGAAAACTGAAATCAATGACCAAGATCCAGCTTATCTTAAGGTGATGTTAATAGATTTTTTTTTAAAAAAAAGCTTTTTTTACATCACAAAATTAAAGGATAGCACATGCAGAAGCCTACTTTCCAGTAACTTTCAGAGAAAGATAATAATTCCTTAGTTTATACTTCTCCAGACTGATTTTGTTGGTAACTTTAGGGTTTTTTTTCTCCTGAAAATCTCCATTAGGCAATACCAAATGACTATGATTGAGTTGACAATGCTTGCTATCTTTTTCCTAATCAAAAATGGATACATACATTCATCATATTTCCACTCAATTATGCAGGCTTTCCACAGTGAGTTTGTGTGATATGCAGATGTCCACTATGTTTATTCTCTCTCTTTCTATCTTCTATCTTGCTGGTGTGACCCTCAGTTTACAGACAAGATCATTGTTCGTTTTAATGATGATTTGAAGAAGATTTCTGTCTGAATAGCTCGATAATAACCATTAGGGACTCTATGAAAGGTTGAACTGAATCTTGTTTCTGTGACTCAGATGCAAAAGTGCACACTCCACTTAGAACATAGTGTTTATGTTGTATATTGTGATAGTCAATTTATTTTATTGCATCCCACCCAAAGGAGGACAATTTCCATGAGGTTGCTGCAAGTTTATCACACTAAGTATTTTGAATAGATTGTTAGAACTACTGCCATGTTTCATGAAGTTTTCCTGTTTTCAACAGTCTCCTCTTCTTGCTTTCAAAATAGCTTAGTGATCAGTCCAATATGAATCAAAAAGTCCACGACCTCTGCAAGGCAGCATCAGAGAAATCAGAGATAATTTATGATTAAAAAATTGGAAAGAAAGAGTGGGGGAAAAGGTGGAGTTCTGGGAACAAAAAACAGTGTGGGAAGATGTGGAAATTCCAAAGATCATCTCTGCCACAGATGGGGAGGAGTGTAGGAGCACAGATAAGAAGGCATATGAGAAGATAAGGATGTTGGCCCTGCTGTAAGGGAAAAAAATGATCAAAGTTCATGGTTCCACCCTTTCTCTTTTTTTTTTTTTTAATTGACAAGGGCTATTTCATGCTTCTCTGTAAACACATGCACCATGTCTTACACCTTACTGATAAAGTATTTTGCAATTACATCCTAAATGAAGGCTAAGTATGCCAAATTCATGCTCTGCTATACAAATTAGTATTGCAAAAATGTGAAAATAATTGCATTACAATTCTCAACAACCAGATAATACCAAGCAGGAGGAATGGGAGATTTTATACCTCTTAAGTTCTTGGATCCCATCCCCTTAACTCAGGTACTCAAAAAAGGTATCATTTCACCCTGAGTTTGCTTTAGTACTCAGGGAAAAGAATAGACAAATTATTGACTAAATGAAATGTACACGGAGCACTTTAAGTCTCCATGTTTAAGAATACTGATGTTTTATGAGGAAAAGTTTGGACTGAAAGCATATTCAGGTCCAGCCTTGATTTTAAAAGACCAGTTATGTAGCCAAATATTATAGAGCTCATCATCACTCTTGTGCTTTGCTCTTGAGCTGTAAGGCTGTAAGCAGCAAAAATCCCAGGGTAGTGATTAGAAGGATAATATTAGAGTTTAACGTTTTGAGATTTTGTGGCTTTATAAATGTTCTTTATGATGTAAGCAAGGCAGAAATTGCAGCAAAACCATTCTGCCCGTTAAGGTAGTGTTTTTAATTTTAAAAATCACTTAGGCTTTTTGGCCTGTGGAAAGCCAGTATTTGTAGAAGCTGATGGATTTTTTATTTCTTGGTACTTTAATAAAATGTTATGCCATATAAATGCCTTATTGTGTATATTATTTATTGATTTAGGTACACTTTCTTCCTTTGAGTCCTTCCTAAACAGATCTATTGTTTTCTGAATTGATTTTGCTGTCTCAGCCACATTGAGGCATAGACACTTTTTTGGCTTCCATCTGAATGAACAATTTCCTAGTTAGACACACTGGATTTGGAGTTGGGTCAATAAAAGCTTTACTGTGTCCTTTCTCTTTCCTCACAGAGCTCACAAAAGAGAACTAAATTCCATTCATCCTTTCACTGGCCACTTTGGAATCTTTAGCAGTGAAATTCTGGCTGGGATGAGGAAACATGGCAAGAAATTGGAAGAAACACAAATAAGAATTCTTTATTTCCCATGCTCACTGCCCTGAAGATTTGCTGCTACTGGGAATGCATGTGAATTTCCTGGACTTTAACTATTTGTCTCTGCCAGTGAATTACTTTGGAAGTATAACACATTAGATACCAAAAGACGATTTAGCTTAATCCTACTGATTCTGATATGGCTAACTGCAAGTTATTTGCAAAAAAAAAAAGACTATTTTGAGTGGTTCTTAGCAATATGAGCATAAAGGACCATTGAACAGTTTTCATGCAAAGAATACTTCTAACTTTTGAATAAAATTACCTTAGCCATGGTTTAATAAACTGTTTTCACTCTAATCTTTGTGGACAGATGTAGATTTCAAAGATTCTGGACTGTTTGCAAGTATGGACCAATGCATTAAAATTTACTTGGCTGTTGTTTTTTGCTTGCTTTTTTTAATGTTAAATGCATTTATAGATAGTCCATCCAAAGTAAAAACTACTAAGATAGGAAGATATCAATATAAATTTTAGAAATTTCCAAAATAATCTCTGATGTCTTCAATTTTATGCTTCTCCATCAGCTTGTGTATTTATATGTATGTGTCAGCCCTGCCCTCCCACTCTTTAAGACTTTTTTCTTCCATTACTTCTATGTTAAAGCCACATGCACATAAACAGGAGATATTAAAAAAATAGCATAGAAGTAGTTTCCTATAAGTTTAATCATAGCAAAAATTTTAACATAAGTTTTTATGTGAGCATGTATCAGGCATACAGATGCATGGATGTGTATAAAATCCTTTTAGACATAAATCTAGGATTCACCTAATGCCAGACTGTTGTGTTCTTATGTGACACAGTAAAGTAGCCCGGGGGTCTACTGGGAGGAAATAAAGGGTGACAAAATACCTCAGCAACTTTTGCCAAGTCCTGACAGTACACAGGAAAGCAAGGGTTTCTGTACAGTTTCTATATGCAGTTATACTAGAAATCAGTGTGGTTCACAGTGCACTTGACCTGTTCTGACCTACCCATCCCTACTGGGGTAACTAAGTACTCACAGCAAGGTTGAGTGGAGACCATCTACTCATGGTTTCTGCCCACAAGAAGAGCTGCAGAGAATTATTTGCTGCAAAGAAGTGCTGCAAAATAGTCAAAGAATTTCACTTTTAAAATCAGAATATAAAAAAAATCCCAGATATCATTTGTAGAACTAAAAAACAAAAGAAGAAATGGAATTAAATAATAATTTTTAAGTAATTTCTCCTTAAATATAAATCACGTGTTTTGAAATTTGTTAAAGGGTTCCATAAATGAGTTTGCAGACAGTTCATTCACTGAAAAAAATTATCTATTTGCAGCGTGCTCACATACTAATCCTCTGATTCGGAAAGACACAAACAATGGGGGTCACTTTAAAGCTGACATTTTGAACATTTTCTTTCATCACCTTTGATATAAGCTCCCTTTTAGTGGGATTTTCAAGCCATTAGATAATCACCAGATAATGTCTGTGTCACAGCAGTTCTGATATGCAACTTGTTAAACCAGCTATAAAGTCTAAGTTTAATTTCCTCTTCTTTTTCACATTTTTATGACAAAAAAACTCCACTTTGAATAAGAACAGGTCTTTGAGAGGCTACTCCAAGGTTATGTTCTGCTGCAGAGCTTAAATTCTTAGTTTAATAAAATTTTTGTAGCATCATTTCTTGATTTTAATTAGGGCAGAGACGATGATTCTGAATTTGAAAGGAGAAGGCAGGAGGAGGAAAGGATAAAAATATTATTGTTTTGGAGTTTAGAGTGATTTGTTTTCATGCCCTTCTGCTTATTAAGTAAACAACAGATCTGTAATAGCTGGAAACAAATAATGCACATCTTACACAAGTAAATTTCTGGAAAGTGAATGTTCCAGAATCCTTAAAATGCAAGATCACAAATGGAATATGACCAGGGTTCTAGATTAATTGTTTTTAAATCTTCACAGAAGAAATCAGCACAAATGTGTTACTGGAAGAACAAAGGCTCCAAGGGCTTCTCCGTTATAAGAAAAGGGTGAGTAAGAAGGGCAGCAGGACCTGCAGGACCAGTGAGTGTTATGGACTTGTTATGTGTTTTCTATTCTGGGAGGTAGCTTTTTCAAAGGTAAATTTTTCAAAGGGAGAAACTATAAAAATGATGCTGATGAGACAAAGTAAGGAACATGTGAATAAATTCTCAGAGAGGTCATGTAGTCAAACATCTTGTTAAGGATTTATTAGAGAAATGAACATGAATTTTTTTTTCTCTTAATAATACAAAGATGGAGGGAAGAGAAAGCCTTGACAACATAGAGTAGAAATACTTCAGAAGGGTACTAAGAAGTTCTATAAAGAGATTTCTTAAATTATTCTGAGAAACTGGGATCATATTTGAATACAGTTCTTATTAATAATCAGAGATATATATATAGTATCAAGGTTAATACAGTGTTGCTATACCATACATATTGATTGAAGGCCATATTCCAACAAAAATTGTGTGATGCAAATATGTTTTATACAACAGAACAATCAAAAACAATGATATTTTCATGACCAGGACATAATAAAAAACCACATACAACTGGAAAAAGAAAAAGTATCCTGAATTAAGTGATAATGATCAGATTGTAGTAAAGTTATACTACAAAGAAAAATAAAAGCAAATAATTTTTAACAATTTCTTAAATTTTTAACAATTTAATAAAAAAATTCTTGAAAAAGTCAGGAAATCAGTGACAGTTGAGTGGATTTGTAAAGTCTAAAAGCTTGTCTGAAAAAGAATCTTGGAGCTACTTTAAATCACAGATTGAAAGCCATAACATGCACTACAAGTAGACAAAAAATGTTTGAGAGGAAAAGATGCAAGACCTAACCAGATAACCATTCATGCTGAGAATCATTTAGTAACCACGGAGTGAATAAAGTCTTCTGTGTGATGTTTCTCTGCAGCTGTTGAGATGTGGGCAAATGCTATATTGCTGAAAATAGATATCCATTTATCCATTTCTGACCTTGATCATATCAATGCAAAAAAAAAAAGTTTTACTGGAGTAAGTTGGGAGTTTATGTGGAACAGCAAGAACAGTCTGACTAAACAGAAAGATATGTCTTGAAGGTCAGAATATGAAGGAGAAAAGTAAGACTTGCCAAATATCAAGCTGAGCTGGACCTTGCAGAGGAAATTAAAACAAACAGTAAAAATATTTTTACCACAAAAATGAAAAAGAGAACAAAGAAGGAGGAAGTGATGTGGTAATTCAGCAACCATACGGGCAAAGATTAAAATTAATTTAGCTACTACCAAAAAAACCCATTTGACGCAGAATTCAGTAACTACAAATGAGGTAGTACATGGAGGCAGAGTCAAGGGGCTAATGGAAATAAGAGCATGAAAATGGAAAATGCCATAATTGAGGAGGAAACAACATTGCAAGAGCTTAATGCACCGGGGTCAGTGAGCAAATAATCTCCAGCACCGGATTCTGTCTCACGTAATTATGAATCCAGAAGCAAAGCCCTTTTATGCATTTACCAAGTCAGACCTATACACCAAGGAATAGTACACTTCAGCAGATTTTCAAGACAGACGTTTCAGTGCCTGAATGTAAAGATGATAGCTCAGGAGTTTTAGGAACAGAAACCTTCAGTAGGAAGGGACCTTCAGTAAGGACAATCTAGTTCAATTAGGGATGGTTTGGTAGAATAGAGAATACACAGAAAACAAAATTTAGAGGGCCTACAGTTGTCCAGCCAGCGCAAGTTTGAAGGTGTTAAGCAAAGGCTGATACTCCTGTGAATCTCTAGTCTTGTTTGGAACAGTGACTGTACTGCACCTGATGAGAAGACATAAATTTCTAAAATGCAGTGCGATTAACCAGATGAATGGAATCATAGGATCACAGAATC
>WAAE01028076.1:0-13038 GCA_013400495.1 Nicator chloris | reverse complement strand
AATAAAAAATAAGGAAAAATTCTTTATTTTAATTAATCTTTATTTTACAAAAAGATGTAAATATAAAGTTTGTAAAAAAGCCCATTTTTTCTGTTGATGTTTTCCTGTGGAAAATTATTCGCTTATAAAGGGAGGTTATTCAATATTAAATCAATTTAATCATCTTCCCCCTTCCAGATATGTAAAACTATTCATGACCTGTATATCTTTACATCATGTCCCTTTATCAGCTATACAACATTATTAATTTCATGGCACAGCTATCTCTCCTTCTGACAGACCACAGCTATCCATAGCCTCCTTGGTGTTTGTTTCATAGGTAACACAGTCAATTGAGAGCTTTCTTTAAAACAGAAAAGATCTGGATAGAAATTTTAAATTATGCATTGTTAGCTGTTTATTTGCTTAACCTATGTGTGCTGACTTGAAAGATGTTTATAGATGTCTCCAATATTTTGCCTCCAGGTTTGATCTTGTTCTCTTGTGGTTGTGTTACATATGCAAAATCTAATTGAATCTTTTTATTTATATTATGGTTAGCCTCTCATTTGAAAAGAAAAGAGACACAAAAATATTATTTCACAAATAACAAAATAAATTTCACACATCTTATCTTCAACCTCTTGCTGGAGAACTTGGAGACTGCAAGTCTTGTCACCTCTTTTCTGAAGCCAGAGCAGCCCCTTTGGCTGTTGTTCCTCTGGTAACAGTGTTGTTTAAGCTATTCTGACCTCTGCTTGTTCTGTGTCTGCACTGTCCTTTGTTATGGCAGCACAGCTTTTGTGGAGTGTGTGGTGGACGAGACCAGGAGCTGATAACCAGTAACAAAAGGAGTGGTTTTATTTGGAGGATTGCTGGATTTTCTTTCAGAGTTGTTGTGACCATGGGTCCACTCTGTCAGAAGGGCCACTGCCCTTTTCAAACAGCAGTTGCTCTTCCCAAACTAGTAAAAAAGTGCAGCTGAGGGGCAGGTGGTTTTTCAAAGTGTTGTTTGTGGGCAAGGGGGAAGCACACTACATACACATGAATCCAGTGCTTTGTTGTTAGTAGGATGGAAATCTCAGCAGCCTAATTCAAGTGTTATTATTACTCTGGACCTATTACTGACGTTGAAAAGAAACTATTTATGCAATTAGAGTGCTTCTCTACAGAAAAGGTCTCAATAACAGTGATACAATTGAAATATTAGCACTCAGTTCTTGGTTTTCTGTGCTTTTCTTGAGGAATGCTTACCCTTGTATTTCTCCTCTGAACTAACAGTCAGCAGATTTGTGCTGCTGGAAAAGATAAGACCAAAAGTCATCAGCCCCAGATTCTCCAATGGGAAGGATCCAGTCTTGGTCTTGCTGGTTTCTTCCTCTTACTTTGCCCATTTCTATACATTTTCTACCATACACCTTTGCCTTCGTTCATGGTTTTACAGTTCCATGTTACATCCATACTTACTCTCTAATGCTCACTTTGTGGAAGATAATGCTGTTTTCTTCTCTTTGTCACCATCAAACCCAGCTCCTGGTCTGCAATCCTTTGCCTACTGCTGGGTGGTTTATATCTCTGGACAGGTCAATGCTAGCCTGGGCCCACCTCTTATCATTCCAGACAGGCACCTTTCTATGCCTCTCCACTTCCCAAGGCTTTTTGGTGTTGTATTTCTCTACCTTCCATTGTTGTGTTAGAGGTGTAAGTATCTCATTCTCCACAGTGGCTTGTTACAGCTGTCTGTATAAAACCATTGTGGTACCACGTAAAGATAAGCACAAGTAGAACAAATTAGCCATAGAGTTGCAGGAAAGTCAAGAAAAGTGCAGGCAGAGCAGCCCTGGCAAGCCTCAGTCCTTATGGCCTCTCCTTTAGCAGTGTGGTGCTGCAGGGCTACGGGGTTACAGTGCTGGGTGGGCAATGAATGGGCAAGTGCCTGGGTTAGGGACTGCTGAAGTCAACTCTGTGCAAGAGAAGATTGCCATGACAGTTTGATTTTAAATCTGTCTGTTACAAAACCTAGTAGATGGTCTGTAATAATATATGTGCTAGTGATTTTGCATCAGCTCATACAGGCTGAATATATTCTAATTTCTGACTAGAAAAGCATCTAAGACACCTGTAAACAGTGTGAATCTGTTGGCTGATCAGACTGAAGAGCTTCTTTCAAAACTCTCTCTGTCTGAGATGCACATTACCACTCTCCCTTGTGACAGTACCAGCAGTTGCCCAGCCAAGAGATCAGGGACCTTATCCAGCTGATCCCATCAAGGTGAGGGACTAAACTGAATCCAGACTCCAGCCTTGCTTATGCCTGAGTTACAAAAGCTTGGGTGATCACAGATGAGGTAGTTTGAGTAATTCACCAGGGCTGAGGCAATGATAAGACTGCTTGTTCTACCAGATTCTCAAAATGCTGTGGCATTCCTCCCAAAACCTTACAAGAAGGTATTGAGGATGGCTTTTTGGCTACCACACTATCTACCTGGAAGCTTATAGGCATTTTCAGCTGAGTTTCTTTATGCTGTATGTGCTGTGTAGATACAGAAACTCATCTATGTCTCCCTTGTGCTGTTTCTCTACTCTTTTTCAAGACATGACATATTAAAGTTGGCTTGAGGCCTGTTAGCAACAGATCAAAATATAGTATATAGATGAGGGAGTAACTAATCTGGTCTAAAAATAGCATGTCTGTTCAAAAATGCTGAAAAAAGATATGTTGGATGCACTTTGCATTAACTAGGGATTCTCCATAGCACAAATCAAAGACAAATGCAATATGAAATGTGGGCATTAAAAAATGCTCTGGGCTGTATTCTAAAAATAAATTATAACTGTATTTGGATGCTATTTTGAACCACACTGTAAGTGCTAGGGGAATATTACTCAAAATTCATGCTTCCATGTGGTGAATCAAATATTCTTTAAATGGCTCTAGTGGTCTAAGCAAAGGACTAACATGTGAGGAAGGCATGCCTCCAAGAAAGGTGATTCTGAGTCAGCAGCTCACTGAGCCTTCAACACTAAGAAAAACCCATTCCTGCTGTCCGTGTGTGATGACTGCTGGGTGTAATGTACAGCCTATGGGAGAAGCTGAATTTCAAAGAGAAGAATGACATTAAGACTGTCTGTTATTTCTTCTAGAGACTGGAAATATGAAGTAGAACTATTAGCAAATGAAATGTGGGTTTGTGGTATACATAAAAACTCTTCTGTGGTAAAAAACCCTTCAGCTCTTACTCTTCATAAACAAACACAAGGAACACACTTCAAATCAACTGCGTTAAAAATATCTGTTGTCTTAGAACCTTGGCAGTGAGGAGTCAATGTACCAGTACTGTCCTGCTCTGCCCATTATCCTGCTTTAGGAGACACATGAGATACAGTCTTTGGTGGCAGAGCTGGCTTTGAAAGTTCCTGCTCCCCTCTGCCAAAGCCTGGCACAATCAGCTGTGTTTTCTGTTGTGCCAGTTTAACTGTTTGCAGTGGTGTACTGTACACAGGTGCATGGTTACTTGGCTGTAAAAACTCAATAAGCCTTTTGTTCCTGGAGTATTGTCTTTGACCAGCTCCCCTGGTCTACTTCAGCTGGGGTTTGTGTGTGCTTATTTTATCAGTACATTTGGTGTGGTGAAAGAATTTTTCAAATACTCAAAAGCAACAATGAAATCAAGCCAATGGCAAAAGATTTGTGGATTAAATAAGATTGGTTTTCCACTCAGAGTAGATGTTAGCTCTGTATTATTATTATTATTATTATCATCACCATCATCTGTTCTGCACTCTTGAATAATACATGCCATAAGTCTTTTCTGAATAAATTTGCTTGAATTAAATATTTTTTCATTTAAAAAACCCGAAAAAGCAAATCAACAAGCTAACAATATACATAACATTAATATTGTTAAGTTATCTTGGTGGTTGCTTATGCCTCTTCTAAAAGTTCTCACCTTGTTTTATTTCTCAGTCTGAAATTTCCTTGCTTCAATTTGCAGTTCCTGAATCTTCTTTTATCTTTATTTATGAGGCCGATGCGCCAGCTACAATCAGATTGTTATACAAATTAGAATTAACAGCCCACAATCAAATCACCCTCTTTTTTTTTTTTTTAAATGATGGATTCAGACCTTTGAAAATTTTGTTGCAGGCAATGTTTTTCAAACTGTCAATCATCCTGAATCCTCTCCATTCCTTAGTTCTTCTTCAGCCTCTGTAGCAGCAATTTAATATTCTAGTGTCAGTGGTTATCTGCTCCTAAACCTCTGATATAATGTCTCAAACAAATTTGGTCTTTTCTTCTTATGTATGAGAGAACTGTATTAATCTGTGCACCCTTGAGGGAGATCAGGTAGTTTGGTAAGAGTGATTGCTCCTATCTAACTTCCTGTTACTTGTAGGGCCAGGAAGATGAAATATTTTCTGCCCCTGCAACTTGGTATCTAACTTTTCTGTGAGCACACTATCGCATCCATGAACCAGGTCCAAACTGGATAATTCTTGAAGAGTCACCCTGCACTACAGAATTGCTATTACCTCCAAAGCTTTCTTTCAAAGTATGACATCTTGAAAAAAAGAAAAAAAAGGGAGAGAAAAAAAAAAAAAGGAAAGAAATAAATCAAGGCAGTTGAGCAAAGCTTATTTATGAGGCACTTCATAAACCCACATGGAGAGTGTATAACTTCCCTGTAACTTCTCTTTTTTTCCTTTACACACTGCAGACTGCAGCCTGACCAATATATTCTAGGCATGACTATCTCTAGACTTCATTTCTACACTTCTTTCGACTATTAAAAAACCAGAGATGAACATAAATCCTTATCCTCTCAAACTCTTCTCAAATGTCTCACATGGAGAAGTACTATGTGCTTGTGTTCCCTTCTGCTCGTCCAGTCCAACGTGGAATAAACAGACATCAAGACTCAAGTGCAGGCTAGGAGTCACATATTTTGTAATTATCTGAAATCCATTGGCATTTCCATCTTCTACACCTAAAGCTGCTGTGCTGAAATGCTGGCAGATTGGATTAGTATGCCCTTCTGCTTTGGGGACAAGTCAGTTTTTAATGCCGTGGCGTATGACTGCTCAGCTCCTGGGATAAGGCATGGGCTGTTTCATTCTGGTGCCTCCACTGGCCCTGAGTTTGAAATAAAAGTGACAGTCAGATATGACTGAAGAGACAATGGAAGGCTTGAGTTTTTAATTTTGAAGATGGTTTTTCTTCTCTATTTGGCTATTCATGTTGTATTGCATATTATTTCATGCAATCATTCTGAGTTACCAACACAAGTTATTCCAAGCCTGATCAAGGCTCTACTCATTGGACTGTTCATGTACTTGACATGATACATTCACTGGAATAAAAATTAGACAAGGCCTGTGAAATGAAATCATAGTTTTCCCCTTTTCCAAGTGAAAGTCCCAGCTACCAATCTGCTTACCTTAAATTTATTCCAAATTGTAAAACAGCCTGGTCTTGACAGTACAAGGTATGCCCTAACTCAGTGTAAGCAGCCTGGTAAGGCAAATAGAGCTCTAAAAGTTGTTAAAATTTTATTTCATCTACTAGAATAAATTGCTAATGCTTATGTTAACCTGGGTGACTTGATCGTATTTCATTGGTTTATGCAAAATATGACACAACCATGCACCATTTCAACAGGTTTTTTTTACTTGAAGTTCAATTCCTCCTCTCTGCCCAAATAAAGTCCAACATAGGATTTTTCTATACACAGTGTTGCAAGTTCTGATTTAGGAAATGGCCATCTGCTATAGATTTCAAGACTACATTAATTAAGATGCAGTGTGCTGTGATAACCTGGCTTTTTGTCTGTATGTTCTTAGAGAAAGTCATCTTCTCCCTGTTAGTATGGAGGTCACAAGCAGAGACCAGTAAGTGTGACCAATCTTTTGCTCCATCTGGTGTATTGACATAAATTGGGCAGCAAAGAGGTCAAGTTAGTCAAGAAAGATATCATCCTGGAAATGAGCTGTGGCAGAGCTTCATGTGCTTGGGAACTTAACAAATCAAGACCTGAAGTATTATGGAGCTTTGGCAATTGCAGAGTTAGGAAGATTTAAGAGCAGAATTCTCAAATCATAAATTGGAAGCTGTGCTCTTAAATCATCTCTAAATCTATTTTCAGTGCCTGCATCTTCGTGGGGCCAAAACCTTGGCTGTTAAAGGCTCACAGAAAGTTACTGGATTTTTAGTATGAGTCAAATAGGATTTTGGTCCCAATGCCTTAAAGCATCTATCATCACTAAATGCAGGATCTATTATTTTCTGTGATTTTGTTTTGAAAGCAAACAATAAATTCATTACTGTATCTGTATGTATAAATCAATATTATTTCAAAATTTCAATAACTTCCTGTTAAAAATATACAAAGAGATTAAATATCTGTCTAGCTCTGACAAAAATGAAAAATATATGCTATTAGTGCTGTAGAATTACAGGCAAAAAATTGCTAGTGACATGCTGTATTACAATTAGCTATTAGAATTAGTACAATCCATGATCTTGTATGCATAGAGAGTGAAATAGTAGTAAATCAGGCACAGGCAGTGGCTGGGAAAATTTCAGCTTGCTTTAGTAGAATAAAATTTGTGCATGATTAACCCAGAAACTGGGAATTATAGAAGAAGTTAATAGTAAGATTGTAGGGCTCAAGCAGCAGAGGACAGTAAGCACTGCATAATCAGAATGATTTTTCTTGAAGAAAAATTCTTCCAAGATGTGGACAGAGGTTTTAGAGGGAAGAATACTCTCAGTATAATACATGAACTGTGTTTTGGCAGGAAATCTTCAATAAGGTATATTTTAAGTGAGGAAAGCCAAAATATTTTGGAAGTGTTAAAAGAGATGACTGCAGTAATGTATATTATAAGTGAAGATGATGCAGAGCAAAGAAAGATCAAGGATAAGTGAGTGAAAAAGCCCCCAGGTTGTGTTATCCCTGACAGGTGAGTGCTATGTAGGATAGAGGCCTCCACCTCCTGGAGGGCTACATGTCACTGGCTGATCAGCCTGCAAAAAGCCATAGGCATGGGGCTTGACAAACTGCATTTTCTTGAACAAAGGAACCTGATTGCTGCTCAGTGTGGACTGAGTTCATGTCTGGAGGAGTTAGAGGACAGGCTGGTAGGGGAAGCATGGCTTTGAAGGGAAGGTTGACACCAGCACCTGTCATCTCCCCTGTCGTTTTAAGAGAATGAGTGATGAATGTGCCTGTCCATTTTAGGTGGAAGGAAAGTTCCTACGCTCAGCTGAAAGGGAAAGAATAATGTACATGGCAGAATACTGGAAAGAACTAGTACATTAGGTTTTAAAGTTGGCAGCAAGGCATTGTATTGAATCTGTCAAACTGGACATGGTACAGCAGTGAGAACAGCATTATGGTAATGATATTTGAGGGAAGAAAAAAATGTAATCTTGAAAACTAGATATATGTCAGTTTGACCTAAGTGTAATGAAAACCTTTTGAACAAATTTGGAAGAGAAGAATAATTAAGACATGGAGATAAATGGAAAATGGGATTAAACGCAATATCGGTTTATGAAATCAGATCAGTCCAAACTAATTTGCCATATTTCATCTAAAATGTGCCTAATTTTCTAGAAAGAGAAAATATAGTGCATCTCATCTGTCAGGATTTCTGCAGAATGTTTGAAGTTTCTAGGTCAGCTAGGAAACTTAATAGATGCCCAGCCTCCTCTTTAAATACGTATTTCTGAGAAGAATGAAAAACAGATCAGAATGTTTAGGACTGTGCATAACATTTTAAGAGTAGACCATACGTAAAAGCCAATTTGATATTCAATTTTTAACTGATTATTCATTCATCTTGAACTTAGTCCTTATTTAATTACATTAAGGTACATCATGCTACATAATGCCAGAAGCCTTATTAAAATAAGCTACATAATATATTTTTCTTTTTTTCTTATCTAATAGGCTATTTAATGAAACTAGAGTGGTTTCATATTAATTATCTTGGCAAAATCATGTTGGTCATTGTTTATCATTTAATTATCTTTTGGACATTCACAAAATGAACCTTTAATAAGTTTTCCAGTGCATTTCAAGGTCTGGAACTAGAATGATTAGATCTATATTTCACTGAGTCCTCTTTTCTCCACATTAAATTAGAGATAGAGAATTTGGTAGTCCTTTTCCAGTCCTCGAGGTATTATCTGTCTCTCATAGCTTTTAAACGATAAGAGCTTATTTTGTCTGTATCCTTAATCATCCAAGGAGGAGTTACATCTGGCCATGCTTACATTGCAGTTATGTTCATTAAAAATTTACTTTTTTTTTTGGTAAGGACCAGAGAAGAGCAAGCATTAAAGTGTTACTCTTATTTGAATCATCTGCCTTCTTCCAATTTAAAGTGTAATTCCAATGTGATGTGTGATTTTGTATACAATTTGCCATATATCTCTCTATTTATATATCTATGTATCTCTATCTGCCTCCTTTATGATCTAGCTTTAAAAGCAACAATGCTCTCCTGTGGCTTTTCAGGTTTCAGTAGTTGCAACGAATAATTTCCTCTGAATATTGAACTTTATATATAACTATGATTGTTTATATCCTCAAATTAGGCAGGTTGTTCTACAGTTATACCACCTGACTGGCATTATGTGGGGATTTGCATTTATTTGAATTTAGCAAGTATTTCATAAACATGCATTTTCCCTGTGGCAAATATGAAGAGGCAGGGAGAAATTGTCTGATTTGTGTTTGTTTCTTTGTCAGTGCTGTATCTCCTCTGGATTTGCTTGGCAGGTAATGCAGCATTTTTGAGTGCTACAGTAGTCTCCCTCGCTCTTGCATCCTCTGATGCAGCATGAACTGGCTGCTTACTCTGTACAAATTTGAATTTCACTATTGTAGTCAGCTCCACAAGATTACTGATGCTGAGGTAAATTAGCTCAAAAGAGGTTTCCTAAATACAATTATTTTATATCAATGCCAACTACATTTTTTCCCCTGGGATTTGTATCATGAGCTTTCCTTCTTTATTTTGTGAATTTTCAAGGGCATTATTTCTGGGCATAATGCCTTTTAGAAATTAATCTTGGCTTTCAGCATTCTTGATGTTGATTTATCCTAGGTGACAATCATGGAGAATTTGGAGGCACTGCATGTGCCTCATGTGAAGCCTTCACCTTCTCCAGCTGAGTGTAGTTCAGTAGTTCATCATTTCCCACCATTTTACATCCTGTGCTATGAAACTATTTTCACATTATTTGCAAATCACACTGCCACTTTCAGATGTTCAAAAACACAGATGTTCTCACACCTGTGTGTCTCTCCTACCTAGATGCCTTAGCTACATCTATGACAACTGTGGGAATTCTATTTGTACTTAGATTTTCTAACAAAATCTTGTACCAGCAGACTAAGCAGGCAATGCTTGCAATTTACATTAATTTAGAACAGACATCTGAAAAACACAGATGATGGAATAATACCAGACTTGCAAATGTAAATATTCAACAGCTAACAATGGAACAGGAATAGATTTCAACCTTTTCCAAATGAGATGTCACTGCCTGCATATAAAACCAGAGTGTACATGCAGAGCGTGCACCAAGATGAGTGATTTATGTCATAGTGACTTTAAGCACCATTTAAATCAACAAGGATTAATTGAAATAATGTTTATCCTTTTCTCAAAGATATGCTGCAAAATAATCTGTTCTAATTAGCTGAAATAATTTGATAACTTTCATGAAGTTGTTTGCTCAGTGAAAAATGCATGTCTACCACATATTTGTCTGAGTTGTAATAGAACTGCATGCTTTTATTGTGCTACTTAGTACTTATAGTTTTATTCCTCTGGAAATCAATGAATGATGAATTCATTATTTAGTGGATAATTTGCCTTTTTAATTATTATTTGTGTGAAGTTGCATTTGAATAGAAATTCAGTTTAGCTGATGCCCGGTTAAAGATTAATGGTATTTTGATATTGTTTATTTAGGACTTAAAACTACAAAAAAATATATTAGAAAGCTCCTCAAAACAAGCTTTAATGCAAATTAAGGTATTAAATGGAACTAATAATAATCATCACTGGTCGATGTTTTTTTTTTTCTTGCCATGTTCTTCAATTTTTATAATGGGTAAATCTCACCATTTCACACCTCATCATTCATTTACAAACTGAAACTGGAAAATAAGCTTTCTTCCTTTTTCAACAT
Organism: Nicator chloris; assembly: GCA_013400495.1. NCBI lineage: Eukaryota > Metazoa > Chordata > Aves > Passeriformes > Pycnonotidae > Nicator > Nicator chloris. The sequence continues at coordinate 2,849 of WAAE01028076.1, read as the reverse complement.
ACTCTGGTTTCACAGCTTTGCTTCAGCTCAGCATTAAGCTAAAGGAGTGAATTAAACAGAGATGAAACATGTTCTTGTGCATCTTCATGAAACACAACTGTTGTCAAAAATTAGCTCAACAGAACACGGTTTCAGTTTTTTAACAGATAAATCCTAGCTCTTCATGCTCTGATTGTTTTTAAACTGTAATGGAAAACCTGTTCTGCTTAATTGAATATAAAAGATGTTAAGGGGCTATTAAAGAGTCAGAATATCAATTGTACTTTCTTTTAAAGGTAAAAATATTACATTTACACTAGACAATATGAATCTTCTGAAGTGAGTCTCTATCTGTACTGATCTGGTACAAAACAACAGGCATGTGCTGTGCATGCATGTGTAAATAAACCCTGGCTATTTATGCTTTTATGGTATAATTTAAAATTTGTTCAATAGCTACTACATTCCTTAAATTGCAACTTCTTCATTGGATTTGTCCAATCAGTTTAGGAATTTTGCCAGAATGCCAAATGATCAAAGAAAACCTGTGAAGTTCATCTTGCGTCATTTAGCCTACCTTATGTCACAGAAACCACTGGTAAGGGAATGTGGAATCTTGCTTTAAAGAAGATGTAAGGTGACTGATGGGACATGAAGGCACAGGAGTAGCCCCTAATCCAGCCATGGAGAGCAAAGGAGGAGATCAGTTGTAGAAAAGGGAGGGGAAGACAGTCACTTATTTGTGGGAGGGTGGGCAGCCATGGGGGATAGAACTGTAGTTAGGAAAAGCAAATGCACAACCAAAGGAAAACAGATAATAGCAATGGGAAGGGATAGAAATGAACATGTATTTTGGGGCTTAGGAGAATAAAAGGGGATCCTGCAGTAGGCAGGGGACTTCTTCTGTGGAGTCGGTTGAGTATGGGACAGTCTTGCAAAATTTTTTATATGTTTGGGTAAGAAAAATAGTTCTCCTGTTCAACATAAGGATAGCTCTGATATTTCACCTAAATTTGAGATGACTGGAGTGCAGCTTTCTGTATCTAAGATAATTATGCATGTCTAAAATGATCATCAGTTTTGCATGGTGAAAATATTTTTCTGTTGAGCACGAAAGAAGTCCAGCCAACTAACTCAGGCACAGACATTGTAGACATCTAAAATTAAACAAAATGGATCTTGTGCCCTGTTGATAAAGATTCCAACTGAGTGGGGATGGATTCCAAAATCTATTTGGTCAAACTGTCCAATCCCTTGTATTACTGTTTTGTTATTGATGTTGAGCATGGATGAAGACTGATTCTTTTTCACTGATTGAATTATGATTGAGCAGTCCATTCCTCTCCTTGCTCTCTGTGATTGATGTGGTTTTGTAGATCTGTGTCTCACCTCTCACTCGTATGTTTTTCAAACTGAAGAGTGTGGCATCGATGAGTTCACCTTTATACAGCAGTAAGGAGGTGCTCTCTTTGTCAGCTGTTTCTTGTCCAACATGTTCCTGTCATATGATCAATTTTTGACATTTTTTTTTTTTAAACACTGACCAGCCTAGAGCTGATATTTTTTAGAACCAATTATCATACCCCAAGTTCTTACTCTGAAGCAGTAAAAGCCAGCTCAGGATAAACCCCTCTGTCTGAAGGTACAATTAGCTTCTCACAGGGGTGTCACTTTGCATATATCTACACTAAATTTCATCTGGCATTTTATTGCCCAATCCATCTTGTCAGTTCTTCTGCAACACTTCACAGTTGGCTCTCATCTTACTATCTTTAATAACTTGGAACCATCAGCAAACCTTATCATTGATTAGTGTCTTTTCTAGGTAATTTATGAATTTATTAACAGGCAGAGGTCTCAGAACAGATCCTAATAGAAATCACTGCTGATATCCTTGATATGTAAGAACAATTTATTCAATTCTTTTCTAAGTTTATGTTTTATCAAATATTTTTACATGACAGGACCTTCTTTCTTAGGTCATTGCTCAGTTTTCTTTAAAATGTCTTTGGAAATCAGGTTAGATGAAACCTTTCAAATAATTATTATTCTCATAACTTTTTACTCCTTTTGAACCCTCTAAGACAATTTTAAAGCAGGACTTGCCCTTAAAGAAGAAATGTTGAATTTTTAATCTAACAGTATTTATCCACAGGTCTACTAATATATCTTTTCTGTGTAGTTACACCACAGTCTTTCCCACAGTTATTTTGGTTTCAAACAGATTCTCTGTGGACACCCTTGATCCTTTTCTCCTTGCTCCCAAGGAAAGATTTTCACATAAGAATGCCCCAATTTTTTACTAAAGTTAATGTATTTTTGAAGAGTTAATCTGCCTTCTTCAGTGGACTTGTCTTTCCTGAGCTCTCCTTTATACTTTGGACTGTTCAGGTTTCTTTTAAAATATCATTGCAAATGCTGGCACTCTTCCACCATTTATTTTACAAGTTCCCTCCAACTGCTTTGATTTTAAATGCCAGCTGACTTTTTTTCCCCTTAGGGTTCACTTCTCCTGTTCAAATCACCTTTATTCACAATGAATCTGGAGTAATTTTTTCTTTCCATTACAGAATCATAAAATGGTCAAGGTTGGAAAAAACCTCCAAGATCATTGAGCTGGGCAGTTAACCCAGCCCTGCCAAATCCTCACTAAACCATGTCCTTAAGTGCAAATCCACACACCTTTTGAACACTTCTAGGGATGGTGATTTCACCACCTCCCAGGGGAGCCTATTCCAATGTCAGACCACACTTTCAGTGAGGAAAATTTTCCTAATGCCCAACCTATACCACCCCTTGTGCAACCTGAGGCCATTTCCTCTCATCCTGCCACTTGATACCTGAGGGAAGAGCCCAACCTCCACCTGGCT
>WAAE01028062.1:0-13728 GCA_013400495.1 Nicator chloris | reverse complement strand
TAGTCAGAATAGAGAAAAAAAAATCAGCAATCGTTATCTTGTCACCATAGCAATCGTAGTTGGAAAAGACTTTAAGTTAAAGAAATTCTGTATGTATTATTATTGGAAAAGTTTTTATGAATCTGATTTTAAAACTTTCTGAAATGGTGATTGTGCAACCTGCCTTCTCCAGTGCTTGGCTACCAGAGCTTTTTCATCATGTCTAACCAGAATTTTGCTTGTTGCAAACTAAACTAGTTATTCCTTTCTTTTTGAAAAAGAGTAAAGATTATTCTTGCTGCCTTTATGAAAGAAGGCTTCTGTATTAAACATTCCTATTAGATCCCCTCTTTCCAGCAAGGTTAAAACCCAATTTTTTGTTAAAGTTGTTTTTTTCTGAACCTCTGGTCCTTTCTCATGCTCATTTCTGGACATACTGTCTTTGGTCCACAGCCTCATTAAAGTGTTATTCCCTAAGCTGAACCAATTTTTTTTTTTCAGCAAAAGCACTAATTTCCTGTTTTATGTTTGTACAGGTGATTATTTTTGCCTGAAATTTTGATAGCTTGCCCATATTTCATTTGAATTCCTGATTTAGTTGCAAGCTACTGCTTCATTATGTTGGGATTTTGCTTATTAGTTCTAATTTGGAGCTTTAATTTGCTTACCACCCATCTTTACCTAGTGCTATCTGTTGATTTAATGTGTATGATCTGTGTTCAAAGGCTATTGAATAGTTAAAGTCATAATCCTATAAAAGATAAAAACAGAATTCCAGAATTCCACTCTCTGTCCCTCTGAGTTAGCTTTGCTTACTGAGAAGATGCCACTGAGAAGTTTTCTCTGGTTTGCCACTTTCTCTGCCATGAAAGACAATTCTGGAATGTGAAGCATTTAAAACTGGAAACAAAAATGCCAACAGACATCAAGAAACATGCTGGATTTTGAAGAAATATGCAGGAATATCATCAAGGAGTCCAGAAATGCAGCAAGTTCATGAGCATTTTCAGCTCTCTTATTCTGTGTTCAGCTAATTAGTACAGCTTGAATCACCAAGGAATGTTTGAATTTTGACCCTGTCATTACCTTTGTAAAGGAACCAAATTCATAAATCCCAAAGAATTAGCTCAGCTCTCTGACCAACAGCAGAAGTACAAGGGGAAATGTGGAAACAGGATAAGCACTCCATCCTGCATGGCCTGAGTCCACAACTGAGCATGACACTTGAAGGTTTCGTGTTCAGAGGTGAGTGATGAGAATAACCTTTGGTTGTTAGAAAGGTTGACCTGCAAAGAGAGGTCTGAAGACCTGAAGTTGTTCGGGGAAGAGTCAGAAGGAAGAAGGCAGAGAGGCTTCCAGCATGAAGGAACTGACTGTCAGGAGGAAGAGAGCAGAGGCAGGATCTTTCTGCCACTGCAGTGAGAAGGGAACAACTTCCCAACTTTATGGTTTGTCAGATTGTCTAAGGGGATAGAGCAATCTGTCTGCCAGGAGAGCTGACGTCCCTTCCAGCCCAATGTAGGATTCTCCAATACCTGACTTCATCCCTTCTTATTCCTGCATGTTTTATCCTTTCCATCATGGAAAAATACTTTTTTAAACCTCTGGCCTCATTCAACAGGAAGTCTGTAATCATTGGTTTATATTCTTCAGGAATTAATTTTTCTGATTATCTCCCAAGCAATTTCTGCTTTGTGTGCTGTACGAAATTCCATTCACAGCAAGGAAATGCAAACAAATCTCTCTTGGCAAAACAACAGGTTCTTTACTCCATCTTTACTCTTGCACAGAATTTGTTAAACCAGACAGTATTCTTCTTATACTATCCTGGTTCTTTGGTTATCATTTAATTTCTTCCTCTTGTGTCTCCTTTATTGTCTCATTCCTCCAGCAGGTGGAAAATTTCAGCTTTCTTGCAGACATATTTTTCAGATGGTGTTGTCTGTAGCTTTTATACTGACAGTACACATGAATCTCTGTATGTGGATCTGTTCTAAGTTTATTAAGTTAGACTCTCTAGGGGTTTTTCTGGTAGTACCTGAGACATAAAGTGGACAAAAACAAGCTTAAACTTCATTCTAGTGATATTAGAAATGTCAGGTAACTTTTTTCCCAAGCAAATGTTGTAGTCTGTGTTCCTCCCAAACTTTTCTCAGCCAAAGAAGAGGATTGCAGTCATGAGTGGAATCCTCCGGTGGAAGATGTCTTAGTGTATGTTCTGCTGAGTATAATCTTACAATTTCCTCAATCTGCTTAATCACCACATGAATTCATGGTTCTGGTTTAAAGATCACAGCCAGCTGCTGCAGAAGTGCTCGTGGCAAACCAAGTGGAGAGCTAGCAGCCAAACCTCTCTCTTTGCCCTTGACATAAGCAGTTAACTGATAGACCCTTCAAGGCAACAGCCACCCAGTGATGATATGAAACAACTGATTATAACAATTTTATGGGATAATTCAAACATGGCACAGCATGTGCATCTCATATTGGAGGTAGGAAGGCTTTGAGCACCTAAAACAAAAGCTGTAAAAGCTGAATTTTCAAGGGATCTCTACGTACAGTTGGTTGGTGTGTCCCTAGTTATTGCTGGCACCAATGTTTCTGCTTGTACACAGGCCTGAACTGCTGTGACCTGAGAGGTGTCGGCTCCTGCTTAAACCTGATTTTGCATAAATCTCCTTTAACAGCTGTGACTAGAAGTCATGCTATGGAAGTGTCCACCACATCAGTGTGGACAGGCTTGTGGAAGCAGTGACTTCCACAATTTCTTCCAAGATATAACAAGAGGAGCAGAGTGGGCCAAGAAAGGGAGGTATGAAGACTTGCATGGCTTGTGATGACCTTTTTGCTGCAGTGCACCCTTCCTTGATGTAGCTGTGGTCTTGTCTTTGCAGTGGTAGCCCAGATGGTGTGAGGGGAATTAAAGAGGGGCATACATCCTGGGAATCTTTACAGAGGATAGCTATAATCTGGGCATAAAGGCAAAGTTACATACCAGCTTTTCCTGCTTGTCATTTCCCTCTGGCTACTGACAGTTAAACAAATGGGTTCCTGACTCTTCCCACGTGCTGCCTGCTGAAAGCCAGAGGCCATTTATGTGTTCTGTGCCATGTACTGGCACAACAGGATTACGAACTGCTAGTCTGAAGGCATCCATTTTTCCTGGGTCCCTCAAAGCATGGCAGCATTTCTGAGAACACTGCAAAGGAGGAGAAACTGAATGATTCCTGACTGAGGATCTTCCACTTTGCTGTAATTTCTTGATACCTCAACATATTCTTTAGGACTTAGAATTGCTTTGAAATGACCATAATTTGTGGTAGAATCTGAAAGAGCCACTGATGCAGGGTTAGGGGGAGGTGTGAAGAAAGCAGACTCTCTCATCTGCCAACCCTGCAGGATTCAACCTACTGGCTCAGTGAGCTCACAAATAGGATACTGCCCATGGAAGGATGTTCTTTTATTTCAGTTAGATACCTCTCTGAAATCTAGGTAAATTATTTAGAAAGATAGGGGTTAACTTAAAATTAAATTTTATTACTTAGCTAAGAGGAAAAAAACCAACACACTTTTAATTTTTTTTTTAATTATTATTCAAACATAGACATTAGGTTTGTAATTTGGTGACTGCTGGAAAGCCAAAATTCACATTCACACTAGCTTGTTAATTAGGGACTTATTCCCTAAGTAGGTGATTAACAAACTTACTTGAGTCATCGCCCACAAGCTGGTTGGTGGTTATATGCCATCACATCCTGGTTCTTACACAAATTCCTTCCTTTCCAACCCCTCAATGTTAGCTGCCACTGGCCCTGGAGGCATGGACTGAGCTCTCAGTCCTCAGGATTTAGTTGCAACATTTGTGGTATTTGGAGTTTTACTTAACACCTCGATTCCTGCATTGTTGTTATACAATGAATCTCCATCCTCTCTGCAAAAATAAATTCTTGGGATTTTTTTCCTCTTAAATAAGTAGGTCAGGTTTAAACTATGAACCTTATAGAACAAGGGGAAAAAACTATATGTCTCTGCGTTTGCTTTTTAATGTTATTTTAATTGAAGAAGGGAAGAAGTGGGTTTTCTGATGCTTGGTATTGGTAGTACCATAAAAATTACTGATGGTTTGTTATCAATAAACTTGATTTGTTTAACTCCCATCCTCAGTGGCAGACAATTTGCAATAGGTTACCTGCTAAAATGGCTTCTTTTATCTAATATTTCTGTTACTGATAAATACTTGGCTTTTTTAATGCCACTCAAGATTCATCCCTTGTAAACCACTCAGGAGAAGCATTTTACTATAGACATGGAGAGATTGTGGCCGGTGTTTAGTAGATAGTTTCTCTTTGTTTAAACGTTCCTGTGAATTGCAGTTGGACACACTTCACTGGCATTACACTGCGTCAGCGCCATGCCCATCCATCCATTTCGGGGGGATTAGCTCTGTGGCAAAGTTCATCAGTCACTTCTGCCATTGTAGCTTGGCATGATTTGTACTAGTCTAATTGGGTCACAATCTCAGCTAATAATGATTGATACAAGCTTTTTATCAGTGTGGGAGGAGGATGTATGACCTTTTTATCTATTCCTCTGCTTTCTGAAAAACTTGTTTTCCATGTATTAACATCATACAAACATTAAACTTGCTGAAAAAAAAATAAAAGAAAAAGAGATGGAAATATGTTTTTCATTAAAATGTCTTCTAGACATCTGTTAATGTGAATCTATCATTTTAATACAAAACTGCCAGGTAAATGCTACTCTTCAAATTTCTTTGATGGAAACTGGTAGTCCCTCTGCAGGTTCAGTTGCAACATGCACACTTTTGAACTCCCTGTTTTAATCTTGACCCCCTCAGCATCATTATTAATTTATTGTCCCTCTGTATTTGGCACTGGTGAGGCTGCACCTCAAACCCTCTGTTTAGTTTTGGTCCCCTCACTTCAAGAAGGATGCTGGGGTGCTGAAGCATGCCCAGAGAAGGGCAGCAGAGCTGGTGAAGGGTCTGGAGAACAAGTCTTATGAGGAATGGCTGAGGCAGCTGGGGGTGTTTAACCTGCAGGAAAAGAGAGTGAGGTGGGGCTCTATCTCTTCTCCAAGTAACAAGCAACAGCCCACAAGGAAATGGTGTCAAGTTTTGCCAGGGAAGGTTTCATTTGGGTATTGGAAAAAATTTCTTCACTGACAGGGTGGTCAGGCACTGGAACAGACTTTCCAGGGAAGTAGTGGAATCACCATCTCTGAAAGTGCTCAAGAGATGTGTGGATATGGGGGCATGATGATGGTGCTGGATTAACAGGTGGAATTGATGACCTTAGAAATCTTTTCCAACCTTAATGTTTCTATGAGTTCAGAGCTACCCGTATACCAGTGGTTTGCCAGATCCTGGTGTACTTTACAGTGATTTTTCTCCTGTTGTGAGTAAAGAAAAAAGATACATTTTCCCTTCTGAGGCTACCTGGCTCTTGAAGGAGTACTTTAAAAAAAAATTCTGTCACTGTAATAGGACATAAAAGAGTGTGTGGTTTTTATTTAGCAGGGCCACTGCCAGTACATTCAGTTGTTTCTCCAACTAATGGGACCTCAGGAAAGTACTGGTAGTCTTTAAGTTATGTGAACACAGAGGACAGTAGCCCTCTGGTTCTAAAACTGCAGTGTAATATAAAATTCTCAAAAGCATATTTTGCACATGAAATATTATCTGTGGGGTGCTTCTACTAACCTTTAAGCCTTATAACCTATTTATCCATTGTGTTTTTATAATCCATGGGTCTGAGGTGGCTGTCATCATCTTAAAATACAGCACAAGCCAGTTCTTTTCCCTGCACTGTTCACATTTCCATTCTGGTGTGTCTGAATGTCTGCATCATTGTACTACGTGAGTGCATTTTTCATACTTAAAAATAGTCTCAATAACCATCTTCCTTCTCTGCCTGTCGTTTCATTGCCGTTTTACTGCAGCAGCAGCTACGCTTCCTGTCTCAATAGCACTTACGAAGCAATTAAGCAAATTTAGGACAGATTTTGCTACTGAATGCTAGACAGATTTCTCTTTATCCTCACTAGAACTTGTGCATGGACAGATTATACCCTAATGGCCTAGTTCTTTTTCTGTCCCCGCAAGAAGCACCCTTCTCATTTTACACATGAGCCATTTGATTTGGTGCCACAAAATGAAATTGATGGATCCTCTAATTGGTCACTTGTAATTAATTAGTATAAAAAATTATTTATCTTTGTGTTGTATCTTCTGTAGTTTTCAATGACTACTGCTTGTGGTTACACAGCTGAAGGAAATTATTAGCAGGCAAATTGTGGACCTGTGGGAGCAGGTCCAGAGGAGGGCCATAAAGTTGATCAGGAGGCTGGAACAGCTCTCCTGTGAACACAGGCTGCAAGAGTACAACCTGGAGAATCTGAGATCTCGTTGCAGTCTTCCAGACATGAAGAAAAAGGGGGGGAGTGAATTTTTACATGGGCAAATAGGTATAGGACAATGGGAAACAGTTTTATACTAAAAGGGAAAAAATTAAGTTAGATGTTAGGAAGACAATCTTTAATGTGAGGATGGTGGAGCACTAGAATGGGTTGCCCACAGAAGCTCTATCTTTGGAAGTGTTCAAGGCCAGGTTGGGTGGGGCTTTGAGCAGCCTGGTCTGGTGGGTGGCATCCCCGGCTGTGGGAGTGTGGGTTGGAACCAGACCTTTACAGTTCCTTCCAAACAAAGTTCTTCTATGATTCTATGAAATTAGAAAGATTTCTAAAAAGTAAAATAAAGAGATTTGGAAAAAACTCCACCCAAACCAGTTCCAACAGTAACAATTTTTAGTATTTCTGTAGAGTCTCAGTGTTTCAATTAAGTTGAGAGAAAAAATAAACATTTTTTTTTTAATTGGGTAAAGTCAATAAATCTTACCTAGAACCATGATTAAGTGCATATTAACAAAGCTAAACTTATAAAAGACAAGTATAATATATATTCTATAAATATATATAACTTATATAGGTTTAAAAGGACACACCAGTCGTACCAGTCCATTGCTGTATTTATGGTCATTATTAAATAGCAAAAAAATTAATCTGATTTATATCAGAATACCCCCAAAATAAACTATTGCTTAGACTATCCCTATAAGTTACACTTCCTCCATAATAGCAATGAATATCAATATTCCACCACCCCTCTGCTCACACATATTGTGTTGCTGAAGAGAGCTTTCTTGCTGAATTACAGAGGAAAGTTGTACTTTTGGAAGGAGCAGTTGTACAGGAAGGATTTATTGTGCAGAATTGTGCATTTCAAAACTGGTAACAAGAATTTCTGCCATAGACATAGGGCTTGAGTCACCTGTGACTGTAAAACACCAGAATGATGTGCATGCAAACATAATTAAGTTTAGTCATGGCAAGGGGTTCTTGATTGGAATGGGACACAATTAATAGCATGGTAGAAGATATGGGTAATACCTCATTAAATACTCAGAACATTCTGCAAAAATCTGGCCAAAATGTTCACACCGTTCAAACAGGAACAGCCCAAAAGAGATGAATAGGAGAGTGAGGGACTCCTGGGGGAAAAATGTTATAACTTGTTTAGTGAAATGATGATGAGAAAGTGCATTAATATTTTCCAACTAGCTTTGAAGCTAGTTATCTTCCTGTTCAAAGAGCAAATGCATGTACAGTATTCATAAAGCATTTCGATTTGAAGGTTTTAAAAATGTTTTTAAACATCCAAAGAGCGAAGCTGTGAGATGACCTACATCAAGGGAGGTTGTGAGGGCAGAGAGATTGGGAATACTTATTGGCTGTGTGCAGACTCTGTAACTATGTTCACATAGGGAAAACAGGTGTGCATGTGCACGGATATACGCATATGTGTGTATTCCCCAGGAATACTGCCCAGCCTTGCTTTGGCTGGATCTGGGGGCACAGAGCTGGGACAGCCTCGCCTCTGTTGGGCCACTTGATTCAACAACTCTAATAAAGGTCATTAGGAGTTTCACAGAATAAATCCCCTGTTTCTGTGCAGGTCAAGGGCATTGGCAGTGTTTCTCATCTTTCTATGCCCTCGTTTTGTGGCACATCATTGCTGAGTCCGAGGGGGTTTTACTACAAGTTTTCAGCTTAATGAAGTGTGTAGGGAATATTCTGTGGGTTTGGTTTACTGGAGCACATGTTCTCTAGATTCTTCTTAATGTGTGGTATCCTGCAATTGCTGAAATGAGGCTTGATGGACAAGGTTTAGTTTTATATGGTGGTGGGCAGATTATACTGACTACATGCCAAGTAAAACTGAAAGTGTTTTCCTTCCAAGCAGTTGGATTGCTTGAACTATCTATGTTGATCTTATGCATAAGCTCAGGAAAGCAGCACAAAAGGAATGGTTGACCCCTCCTCCTCTTGGTACTCATAACAGCATGTTCCTACACTCTGCTCCTGTATTGCCATACCTCAGCAGTAGAGGACAAGCTTCTCTCCCGCTGGAGTACAGAGAACACTCTTGTTCATACAAAGTAGCATGACCTTCACCCCTTAGAATGTCATTCTTGATTCACATTCAAATCTCTGAAAGTCTGATATGCTCAAATGTTTTTATTTCCCCATGCAAGACTAACAAGTTGGTTTTTAACTTTTTTTTTAATTATTAATTGATTTAGTGGATTTCATTGTTCTGAAATGTATAAATGTTTTTTCATTTCATCTTAGTAAATTTCATCCTGTTTTCTGCAGAGTAATTCTTGCATTTGCTGTTGTTCTGAATTATTCAACTGCATTTGTGTATCTTGGACCCCCTCTTTCCTACTATCTGCCAGTGTAGTAGTTTACATGTTATTTCATCATTCAGTCCATAAGATAGCACAGCTGGAATAGACTGTATGTAAGTAGCACAAACCATATGACGTCACACGAAATTTTCATAGCAAATTTTCTTTTGCATCTTCCTACTGGTTTTAAACCAACTGAATGGTAGTTCAGTCTGCTTGGGATGTTTGTTAGCCTGCTCACAAAATGTTGTAAGATGGTGTCAAAAACCTTGTTAAAAATGAGATGTGTCACTCCCCTTGTTTTTCCTTCAGATACAAAGATTGTTTTCTATGATAATCTCACTGATTTAGCATGATTTGCCCTTTATGATGAAGTCAGCAGTGAAAAAGAAAATAATGACAACAGGCAGTTATGCACTACAATCATGTCCTTCAACATCTGTCTAAAGTTTTGTAAATCAAAATTGCCTTTAGTCATGTTTTTTATAAGATAGCCCAATGCATCTCAAAACACTACTGTCAATGTCATAGATTTAGGGGTATAATAGATAAAATCCAAGCCAAACTAAACAAAGACTTGTAGAAGATGTTTAATCATTTTCAAAATGAAATGAGGAAATCACATGTAATACACTTTTTGTATTAGGAAGGATTCAAGTAAATAATTTCACTGGAATTCTTTAATTTAGAGAGCAATTTGTCTTCTGCCAATACAGAAAATAAAATTTTTCAAAATTTCCCCCATGGAATTTGCAGATATGGTGAAACTTGAATTAAGGAAGGATTTGGCAGGCTTTTTTCCTGATCTGTAGTAGTATAATGTTAAAATATACTTCTATATTACAGGGTTAATATACTTCTATATAACAGGATTCAGGGATTGAATTACACTATATTTTTCATATTATATTACTTTTGAAAATTAAGGCACTCTAATATTTCCTTGGACATCTCTTTATTGAGACATCATGGAGCAAATCCACAACATATTTATAAGGCTTAGAGCATTTTCCCTTTTTTTTTTTTTTTTTTTTTAATCTAGATTTAAAAATAAACAACCCACAACAGATATTTTCACAACTAATGACAGTGATGTCTGAATTAAAATGTTCTGCTCGGTCTCTGCTGCATTAAACACATTTTCCAGCATTCAGAAGCAGACCCTCTGTCTGTGTTCTCAGCATCCTGCGTTCACTGCGGTGTAGCTTTCAGTATTTTCACGTTGCTCAAAATCTGTGTGACTTTATTCACAGGGTGCTGAGCCTGAGCTAATATACCCTGCTGGGGGACTTAGCTGCAGCACAGAGCTCTGGCAGAATATCTCCTGGTATTGTAAGAACGACTTGTTAAACCCTATACATGTTGTTGACATAGCAGTGGCGTTTTGAAGCGCTGACTAATGCTTCCACAGCTGTAGGTAGTATCAGGCACTCGGTTATTATTAGGAAAGTTGCCAGCATGTTGGGAATGTTTGTATGCACAGTGACTGTAGCCAAAGGTACTCTGTTGTTAGGCACCACTGTTAGAAATGGTCCTAAAAGCTCTTATGTCTCCCACTACTATAACTCCAGCTGACTGTGGAAGCTAATAGCATTGGCAAAAAGCTCCTTAGAAATTACAAGCAACGCAGACCCATATGCCAACGTTTGTTGCTAAGTGAAATAAATTGTTACTAGCACCACCAAGTTGCTGGAACTGCTTGTAACAGCTGTGGACCCCACAGTCGGTGATAAATGTCAGCTCCAAGCCTTGCCGGATGCCTGACAGAGCTTGTGACAGCCCGGAATGCTGAACAGCAGGGCTCCTGATGGCTGCAAGCACTGCTGGCTTCCCAGTAATGAATGTAAACAGCCACACATCCTGAAATGCAGGAGTCACAGCGTCTTCTCTTTTGTCCATTTCTGCTTGGCTCTGGTGAAATCTAATTGCCAAGATGCAACCTGAGGAGTTTTAGAATGTCCATATAATTATTTTTACTGGTAAGCTTCGTTATGAGATTTTTTTTTTTTTTAATATAGTTTTACCTCTGTCCTTGCATTTTCAAGAAAGAGGGGGCTGGATTCTGAGCGTGGCCATACTCTTTATTTATTGCCAGAGGATGGGGATGGACTTTTACAGAACCACGTATAAAATTTTTATTCTGGAAGCAGTTCCATGCTATTTCCTATCTCATTATAACTGAAAGCTGCCTAAGGACTAGAATTTTAGCTTCAACTAACAATTGCCAGAGTATTCTCACTGTGCCAGCAAGTTGCACCCTCTGCTTGTTGTCTCTTCAGAAAGCTGCAGTGAGTGTAGGAAGAATTGGTAATGAACCATAAGCCTTAAAAACTTTAATCTGTATGCATATAAAAGGTCAGTGGATAGACCAGTTGTCCTACAGTATTTTATATGTCCTGCTGCAGCACGGGTGTCCTAAGGCATGCATATCTCAGCATCATAGATATGCTAAGGTTGGAAAAGACCTCTTCATCAAGTCCAGCTGTGATCCCAGCACCTCCAGGTTCACCACTAACCAATGTCCAATAATGAAAACACCTCTAAGATTGCCAGATGGATGGACAAAATTACTAATTACTCTAGGACTGTAACAGTTTAAAACCCCTTATTTACCCACAAACATTTACCTTTTTGTTCGTAGAAGGAATATTTTCACTGTCTCTGCCAAAATTGTGTTACTAATCCTTGTGCTGCTAAGCAGCTGTACTCAGATCTTCCAATCCTGACCTTCTTATCAAATTCATAGAATAAGATAACAAATAGCATTGCTCAGGCAGTTAAAATGGTGCCAGTCATGAGCTCCTGTGAACTTTTTCTAAGACAGTAATTTATTCACTCTGTTTTCTGAGCAAGAATTGTGCAGCACAAAATGAAACATGAAAGCAACAGATTCCAAATCAAGTGGAAGACCTGGTTCCTCAAGTAAACTGTGCTTCATCTATGCATCTCTGCTGTGGATTATTATGTGGGCCAAAAATTGCACCTTCTAAAAGTAGCTGAACTAGATAAATTCATGGAAGGGAAAAATAAAAGGTGTGAGGAATATTAAATCCAAAGGCAACAGAAATATCCAAATAAATTCATGAACTGCAAATTTCTGGAGGTTGGAAGTTTCCTTTGGAAATGTCTCTAGCAGTGGCTGAGAGCAGGTATCTAAGAGCACAGAGACCCAGGAGGGAGCAGACGCAGAGGTGAAGGAAGCAAGAATGTGTATCTTTGCTTTGACCTGGTATGGCCATTGCTCTGATATGCTGAGCTTTTTCAAACTGGAGCATAAATCTCGGGCAAAGCGGATCCCCGCGTAGGTGTTTGCCTTCCTTTGTGAATAACTTGATTGAATTAATTTGAATGAACAAATTTGAATGTTGTGTGGATTTTTCCCATTCATCTCCTCGTACTGTCAGCTCTCAAGCCTTTGTGAAGAGGAGTGAAGCGGTAACAAATTTATGGCTGATTATCTTAAGTGAAATCTAAAGCTACTCTCTTATTCATAGCTCTTAGATGCATGGCAGCTTCTGAGTGCAGAAGCAATGAGAGAGCTGTATTTGTAGGATTTGTGAATTTGCATTTGTGAAATCATGTGTTGGAGTTATGTGACTCAAGTAACACTGTTGTTTCAATGACAGCCATTTAAATAATGAGACATTAAGCTGGCTACCTGCACCTGGAATACTGCACAGTAACTGCATGTACAGAAACAGTGCAAAGGCAGAGGCTGCACATGGTATAGTTTAGATTAAGTGGAGATATTTTCTCTATAACTCTGTGTAAATAGTAGGGCTGGGGGGCATCACTCTGATGGAATAATGTGTTTTGTCTATCAGTTTGTCATCAGAGAAGAACATAGAGATCTATACCATCCGTATTCTGTCTTAGAGTTTTAACTGGCAGCTGCACCTTAGTCATTCTTGAAAGGTGTCTTTATGACTGTTTTATTTCACTGGCGGCATTTTTCATTTTTAATTTTTTTTTTAATCAAGAATATTTTGAGAAGATGACAAACAAGTATGCATGTAAGCATTTAAAATATATTATTTTGTGTTTAGACCACAGAAGTTGATAATGGGGCCAATAACTGTAATATTTTCGGTAATCACTTGGATGATGGAGTAGGGTAGAGCTTCATCAGATCTGCAGGTGTGAAAAAAACAGGATAAATTGTTGTTACACCTGATGTACCATTGGGTTGTGCTGGCATTCCGTGTCATGTCAGAACGCTGGAGGTCTTGGCCAGCAAGACTCTTCTAAAGCCAAGCAAAGGCAAATGCCAACTCCTGCTCTTGGGGAGGAAGAAACCCCAGGTACTCACCTGTATAGGCTGGGTGGTGTTTGGCTGGAAAGCCACATTCCAGTAAAGGCCCTGGGGATCCTGGTGAGCACCTAGGGGAACATGAGCCAGCAAAGTACCTTTGGAATATAGGCAGCCAGGAGCAGCCAGGCTGTACTAGGGAAAGCGTTACCACTAGATCAAGGGAAGGTGAGTGAGTCTTCTTGACTGCTCAGCCCTGACTGGAGCATGTCTGCAGTGGCCTGTCCACACTGGGCTCCCCAAAACAAGGGAGACACGGACATACTGGAGCAAGTCTAGCAAAGACCTCTGCCAGGATGAAGGTACTTGGGCATCTATCATATGAGAAGACCCTGAGAGAGTTGTGATTGTTTAGCCTGGAGAAGAGTCAGAATCTTCCCAGGAATGCCTAGAAGTCGTGGCTCACACACTCCTAACAGGCTCTCATTATGGATCCCAGTTGTGCTGTGCAGCAGCCACTTGAACCTCTGTTAACACCAGGTTTGGGTGGCAGCCATGAGGGCAGAGGTGCCTGCCTTAACTCTCAAAACACAGGGACATATGTCCTGCTGGTGTCTGCTCCTTCTCTGATCAGTGGTGAGGTGGGGGCTAGGGAAAGAGGGATCGCTGCAGGGAGAGGCAAGGGACAGATCAACCAGAGCAGGCAGCACTTTCTCCAGCCTGTTGAGTTGC
>WAAE01028050.1:0-21186 GCA_013400495.1 Nicator chloris | reverse complement strand
TATTATTATAAATATTTATTGAAAAAAAAAAAATTCTCCGGCATATCAAACAACTGAAAATGCTATCAGGTTCCTTTTTTTATGGCAATTACCAAGAAATGGAGTAACAGACACATTGATACACTGCAGAGGATCAGTTAAAGCAGAAATATTAACCAAGTCTTCAGCTGTTTTTATCGATGTTAATTCAATTAAACTGCAGCTGTTTACAGCAGATGAAGATTAGTCCATAGGAATATTTTTTCTAATTTCTATATCCTTTTTGGATGCCACCAAAGTTTCTTTGTCATGTAAGAAATCCTGCAAAGGCTTGCCTGTCATTTTTCTTCCTCTGAACAATAACTTCATTATGTTTAAACCTTTGCAGTTTTAAATGGGCTGAAAAAAAAGGTTATAAAAGTCAAAGCTATATCAGATACCAGAATCTCTCTCCAGAAATTTGAAAATAGGGGAAACTGCTGTTATAAATGTCTGGAAAGCTTTATAACATTAAAAAAATTATTAAGAAATGTGTCAAGAACATACACTGAGAGAGTCCAGCTATAAACTGGATTTCATAGCTAATTTGCTCTTGAAGGGAGGTCCAGCAAGACTTATTGTTCCTACATGGACCTTTGGTTGGGACATCATCTCAGCTATAAACATTTGGTCAAAACAGTCTTAAGCCCCCAGATGGAAAAAAGATTTCTCACTTCCCTGCTCCCATTTGACATGAGTAAGAGAGGGGTTCATTTGTTGGTGTCCCTCATTTTGACTCCTCCTTTCCTGTGATTATACCTTGTGTCTGCTGTTGGCAGTATCACTTTGGCATGATTTTTGATAGTGCTTACAGGTAATTCCACTTCATTTTTCTTCTGGAATCCCAGAGGCACTGACCCTGATTTCATGTGCAAGGAAACAGAACTGTATCAGTCTACATAAATAATGGACCAGGGCTTTTTTCAAACAGGGAAAAAGAAAGGTATGTTCCTTAAAATATAACATGAAATCCCAACTGTTCCATAGGGAAATTAAGGCAAACTAGATGAATGAAACACAAACATAAAATGGCCTGCTCTTTTGAGCATTATGTCAAAAGGATGGATGCTGTGTTCTAATCAGTAAAAACATTGTGGTGAGGAATTGTTGGCATCCCTAGGCAGCCCTGACATAAATGATAAACATAACAGTTCTGTAGCAGTCTATCCCTTAATGACTTGGAGAAGTAATTGAAGGACTGACTAAGCCTCAAGGCCCTCCAAAAACATGGAGAGGCATGTAGCCAACCAGAGCTGTGTAGAGTGGTAGGAAGAATTGTGATGTGACCTTGTCTCCAGTCTCTTCCAAAGCCTCTTTGAAAGAGGAGCACCAGTAATATGACAGGCTTCACATATTCCCTGAAAGAAAATGTTTGTGCACTGGGGAGGAAGGTTTTTGGTCTTAAAAAAGACTCTTAAAAAAGACTCTTAAAAAAGACACTGCTGCTCTTTCACTCAGATAGGACCTTATAGATGAAAAGAGAGACCAGGTCTTTTCTTCATCAGAGAAACGTTGGAAAAGTTTCTGTAATACAGGAGAAGGACAGAAGAATATGTTTTGAGAAGTCTAAGACAGGAAAGGAAATGAGCTCCTGAGAAGACCAAAGAGTAGACAGAGATCCAGTTGCTGACCAGTGATAGAAAAATTGCTGGACAGGCACAGAGTTTGCTCAGTGTCTCTTGCAGACCTCCTTGCAACTGGAAGTTTCTGAGCTGCAGGAAAGAGGTGATGCCTGTGTCTGCTGAGATACAGCAATCACAAAGAGCAAAATTGTTTTCCTACTCATGTAATTTCTATTTATCATACCAGTCAGAAATCCTGAAACAGAGAAACTCAGATATTTATGTCTAATATTTGAAGTAGGAAAATGTGTACTTTGAAATTCAAAGCTCTTTTGATATTTCCAGTGTGCTCACATCACAGAAAATACATAAATATTTCATGCCTAAGACCAGGCTGTTTTCTAATCCAAGTATAAATATGCAGGAAGACTTTGAATATCCTTATACAAACCTTTGCATTGGAAACTTTCTTTAATAAATCCCTACCAGCGTGTAAAATTCCCTGTCCTGTGCTTCTACTTTACCCTGTATGAAAGTACATGGTATGGATATTTTCAAGTTGCTGATATTTAGGGAGATCATCTTGATGATATATTTTAATTATTGGAATAATCTGAAGTAGTATCAGATTCTCCTATGAGCTATTATATATTTGGAAATTTTAATATCTTTTCCTGCTGCCATCAGAAGTACTTTCCTGTGATGAGTTGCTCTATCTGCCTACGCGCTATTTGCAAAAAAACCTCTAGCAAAATTGAGGGTGAATTGTTTCTAAATGACATGTAAAGTGTTAATGAGTGAAGCACAGGTTAGTAATGAGTAGTCCATTTCAGTAAAGAATCTATAAAATATACCAGGTGAGGTCCTGCACAAATCCTATGAAAAATGAAGTATTGTAGAATTCATATGGAAATACATGTAATGCCTCAGAGACATCACTCATTCTCTGATGTAGCTCCTGCTGCTTGCTGTGGAATACACAGTTATGCTATCACCACAGAAGGACAAAAAGCAATGAGATAAGAGAGGAGTGACAAGATGTTCCCATGGCTTAAACTGCAGTGACATAGCAGTCATCTAAACCAGTGTAAACCAGGATCTGTGCTTGCTCCATGATAGTTTTGTGCATGTTGATTCCAGAATTGTTTTGGGGCTTTTTTTTCCTAACTTTTTGAAGTCTTAAAGGAAGAGAACCAGAAACTTCATGGCTAGTGTAAACCTGATATCTGGGATTGCTTTATAAATTCAAACCAAGCCAGACTGTTTAAACAGAAGTCCAGTACATTTCAGATCCATTCATGTCAACCCATGACCCCACATCATGTAGTCTTGTTACTAATGCAGGAGGAAGAAATATAGTTTATTGTTCATGTGGTTACTCACTTTTCTGTCATTTGAGGTACAGAACATTAACAAATTCTCACTGAACAAGGTAAAGGTAACACTTTTTGGCCAGGATCCCAGCTATGAGTGCTGGTTTTTCTGACTCCTGTAAACAGTAAAGTTTGGGGTGAGAGGCACTTACAGATTGTAGAAATGAGTATTTAGCAGATGCCAGTGTTACCTGAAAGTATGATGGCTAAATGAGAGGGCACAAGACTTTACATGGGGGAGGTTATTTTACTTCAGAGCTCCCTCTGGCTTGAAGCTGTCCCTGTGCTGAGCAGGTGAGTGTCAGCCAAGGGGAAAAACACTGGGAGAGGGGAGGTCCACAGACTGCTGACTCTCAGCCACATCATGGGGAGCAGCTCAAGCTGTCGGTGTAGAAGGTTGTGTAAGCAGCACCAAAATGTTAATGGTTAGAACAAACCCCATAGTTCCAGACTGAAAGTTTAGGTGTGGGGGGAGTGGAGGGAGAAGTCTGCTGAGAGAGCTTTGTGATACTCTAATTTAAACCTGAGTTTAGTGTGTTTCCTAAATGGACTGGAAGAAGGGAGGGAGTGGTAGTAACAAGATAGCATGGAGGAAATAGCTACTTTCTGCAGGAAAATTATTCAATATTCAAATAGCTACTTTCTGCAGGAAAATTATTCAAATACTACTTTTTCCATTACTTCCTGTAACCTATGGTTAAACACTAAGGTTATAAGGACATACCTGTAATACTGTACAGGCATGCAGGAGGGAGGGGACATTTCCCATGCTCTCCCACAAGACAATTGTTCCTGTCTACAACAAAGGGAATAATATGATTCATCTTCCCTTAACCCACATCATTCCTTTGTATCCTGGTACATTCCCCATCAATATCTGAGCACACTCATGATGTCCCAGCACCCTGAACAGAAGTGAGGATGTTGGTGACCAGAGGTTGTCCAGCTGTTGGAGGTGGATGTGCCAGAACAAATAAAGCAGTGGTGATATTTTTAAAAATTTTACTCCTTTTTAATTTGAGAAACCAGATTAATTTATGGAACAGAAAGAGGACCCAGCCAACTTTGCTGAATGGATTGTATGTTTCTATTGCCTGTGCCTACAGATTGGGAGTAACACCTAAGGAAATATTAAATGAAAGCATAATTCTCCAAACACTGCAGCCCAATTCTCCATTGGAAATGTCTTACTGGGAAGAAAATGCATCAAACCAGCTAAAATGTTAACTTTTAAATAGACTTTTTTTCATTCAGATGCAATTAGAAACTTTATTAATATTTTAAATCTGACCTACGTAATGTGATGGATTAAGGCATGGATCTTCTTTTAGTTCCTTAAATTGCATTTAAATTAAATTCTACATTTCCCTTAGAGTTTTTCTTTGTGGCTGACAATTGTGAAATCTAAAATAAAAAGTAAGTTTCTATTCTGGTTATGGGATCTGATTCTGGGCAGTGCTGCTTTACACCAGCCCATGCTCAGGCCTTTTCTGATTAAATAGCCAAGTAAGGAGAGGTGAACCGCTGACAAGTTTGCTCATTCAGCAAGTTGTTTGTGACCAGGCTGTTTCTTCCTTTGAACAAAAAACTTCAGATTCTTTCACCATATTTTTTTTAATCTTGCGTCTTGAAAAGATTAAAGATTATTCATGACTTTTGGGACTTTCTGTAGTAATTCACCTGATATTGGAGATCTTGAATTTCGCTTCCTCTGGGTCCCTGTCAGCTTTGCATGATGACTGCAGTGAAAGAAATATCTTCATATCTTCCTGTTCAGCAGATAATTATTTGTGGATAATTTGGTTTTGGGGGTTCTACCTGGTGTTTCAGTGTAAATATCCTCATGGGGAAATGCAGTCTTGTATTTTTGTTTTAATAAACATTTCTTGTTTCTTCTACAAGATTACTAGTGCAGTAAGGGCTTAGATATATTTCAAGCAGAATTTTTCTTTTCCAGTTGTCTTGATAAAACTGTCACCAATCAGCCTTTCTGAGGACTAGTGTCTCATAAATCAAGTAAAAATGTCTGTTTTTCAGTGGAAGTTAAAGTGATGATGCAGAAGTAAGCCTCCATGCTTCCAATTCCCTACTATATATATTTCCTTTCAGTCAAGTGCACATAGTATTGCAGACCTGCTGTTGCTGCACTGTCATAGCATATGAAATTATCAATGAGAGTCAATGAAATTACTTGAGATCTGTGCAACCTCACCCCGTGCCATCAGCTTTTAAAGAGTGTTCTCCCATTACCTTATCTTTTAACACTGATAACTTACATCTGGATGTAGACTGAAAGAGAAGTTAATGAGATCATATTTCTGTTGAGAAGCAGCAACGACATGAACCATATTTAGCTCTTAGAAACAGATTTTTTTTAAGAAGAGTGTTTAAAACAGAGATTTGAAAAATTACTGTTGACTTAAAATAAATATTGCAGCTGCATAGAGGGCATCAGAGGGATTTTATGACTAAATGGAAGGACCATATCTATATAAATACAGATATATATATATATTTTGAATAGAAACGTCAGTTTATTAATATTCTCAATCATCATTAGTGCCAAAGTAACCTGTCATCTGACAGAAAACTGCTTGTACTCGATACCAAGTTCAACCCGGCCTCTGGTTGTTATTTTCAGAAACTGAATTTGCTCAGTGTATATATTTTCCAACAAAGAAATGCAATAATTTCAGCATTACAGCACCTGAACAGATTCACTATGTATTATGATATTATGAACTCTAGCTCATCCCTGCCTTCTGAAAACTGAAACAAAATGAAAAAAAAAAACCAAAGCAAGAAAAAAACCAAAAACCACAAGCCAGAACCTACAGCTTCTCTACTTCAGTGAACATTTATTACCATTTGAGTTGTGAATAATGCAGCTACCAAGCCCCAGCTACCTTATGCTCCAGGCTGGAGTCTTTAAACATCAGTGAAAAAGGCTTGATATGCTCTCTTCTCAATTTATCGCCACTCCGTAAGTCGATGGTGTGCTCTATTCGCTTGTTAATTTCCTCAGGCCCAGACTGGACATGCAAAGCTTGTGCAAGATGGTTTGGAAGCAGATTTATTGAATTTCTTGTTAGGGCAGCCAGAGTCTAGGGGAAAGCACATGCAAACAGAATAAACCTGCTGGTCCCCTTGGGTTAAAAATGCAATGTTTTAGTTCATGTTGCATTGCAAACCATTACAGCATTCCATGCAATTCATTCAATGAAATCTATAGAAGTGTAGAATAATAAGTCTGTTCCACTAAACACATACAGTAAATTAAGAGGAGCATTTTAATGCCTTCTTTTGTACAGGCTAGGAGGATTTTTGCTGCACTGAGCAGGAGGACTATATTTGGGTTTCCAAAGCTGATATTGAATTATTAAAGCATGCATGAGGGGTGTACACACACCAAAATCACAGCAGGATACCTGACTCAATGGTGTGTTTTAATAAATAAGAATGGAAGCCATATAAAACAAAACCCACAAAACTGGAGCAATGAAGTTTTTCTTATCTCAAAATTACTGGATGTGTGTAGTTAAGGAACAGATCACTTAGTCAGGAGTGAAGAAGGTGAGATTTCTGATTACTTCAGCATGGGTTTTCAGATAATATGTACTTCTTCACTCCTGGTATTTCAGCCAATCTAGATTACAGTTAGGCTATATGATTTAATTTAACTGTAATTCATATTATTATTTTAAAAAATCATCTCAAATGCATTATTCCTTTGGTATTTTAATGACTAATCAAAGGAAAAAATGAAAATACTTTTGCTTCACAAGGGAATTCTAGC
This sequence comes from Nicator chloris, assembly GCA_013400495.1. Classification (NCBI taxonomy): domain Eukaryota; kingdom Metazoa; phylum Chordata; class Aves; order Passeriformes; family Pycnonotidae; genus Nicator; species Nicator chloris. Next base: position 14,437 of record WAAE01028050.1, on the reverse strand, counting down.
AGATATAGTATGAAGGGTGTTTCATCTTAAGCAAAGTTAGAGTTTGCTTTCATAAGAAGAATAACTCATTCCCATTTCATGGTGCCATTTCATGACACAAACCACAGTGAAGCAGCTCTTTCCCACTTGAATGGGAAAATAAACTCTACTACTGTAATATTCCCAAGGGTTAAGAAATGTTAATGAATGGAAAGGATGTGAAACTTCATACATCATAGCACAAGACATTTCAGCATTATTATGAGTGGGTAATAAAATTCTGTCTGAGAAAATTTATCCCACAGGTCCTTCCTGAAAAGACCTTCAGCTCTATCTCCTACTGGGCATTGTTGAAACAGGAGTTTAGGATGTTTTGTGGCCAGTTGCCCCTGGAAAGCCAGTTCTTTTGTGTCACAGGATTACATAGGGCAAATGCTATAGGGAGGCTTCCCTTGTTGATATTCAAAGTATAGTCAACAAATATATTCTAATGAATCTTGGACAGCACATTGAAACACAGGAAGGGTCTCAGGTATCCTCTGCCAAAGCCCAAGTGACAACTTTCCTTACAATCCTAAAATCAAGTTCATGGACTCTGTAGTCACAGATAATATTTCATATTTCATCTTATTATCGGTAATTTAAGATCCTAAAACACAGGCAGAAAAGTATGTCAGGATTGAAATCTTCTCTCTGTTTAAGTGAAAAGCAGGTTTTCTGTTCTTTTAGTAGAAAAAGGACTTCACTAGAGAAGGTTTGGGAAGACTCTCTACTCGAATCCTCCCTTCTTCTGTCTAGCAAATCAGTATCATCAACATTAGGAGAAAAAAAACCAGTATCAAAGAATCTTTTCTCATGCTTAGGTTTCAGATATGTCTGAATTCATATCTTGGCCTTGGAGAAACCAATCAAGGCAAGTGGATAAATGTTATATTATTATACACTGTGACAGTACTTTAGTTTAAGTACTCCTGTCTCTTAAACTGAGCTAGGAAGAAAAGCTTTTATCAATTTTGGGTGGCTGAAAGGGCATGAGTGTGTCTGAAGTCCCTGTTAAAGGATAAGATCACATCAGATGGTGGTGTGTAAATTGATTCCACAGAATTACCTTGTATTTCTGCTTCTGCACTGGAAACAAGGGTGGAGAACATCCCTAATGTTTTTGATGAGCATTTTGTTTTATTTATGCAAGGAAAACAATCTCAATTAATCCTAATAAGCTACTATATTTTGGTTAAAATTCTATTTTAAGCTGTGATCGATATGAAGGCTTGCCTCCTTGCTGAATGTATGAAGTGTTTTACAACTCATGGTAGATGAACATGACAAAATATCACCACTATGGCCATGGTGTCTGTAGTATTTTGCAAATATAGAGTCTGAATTTGCATTTATATTCACAATACAACAAGGAAATTCATATTTGTGTTTCATCGTTTCCTCTCTCTCGCATACATGCCCGTATTTTTAAGAAAACTGCTTCCCTGTATTTAGAAATAAAAACAATGAAAAAACATCATGCAAATTATTGTCTCAAGAATAAGTTCTAACCACGTTTTCTCTCTTATCCCCCTCTTTGCTCTGCATCTTTTAAGGCTTTATGCAAACACAAAGAAATATTGATTCTTCCTATTATCTCTCCTACATTTTTGTGAGCAGCTCTATGGAAGACACAGTCACGAATTCTACAATGGGCTCTTGAAGTTTTCTGATGCTGCTAAAAGCCATTCATCATACAGGAACAAACACAAAGTTCTGTTAAAAAAAAAAAAAAACCTAGCCAAACTTGCCTCTGAAACTGAAAGAAGATGAAGTAAAACAAACAAATAATAAAGCTCCAACTTTAGACACATTTTGTAGAGATTTTAAAAGGTAGCTTAGATTAGATTTTACTTCCTTCCTGGGAAGTTTTCCTGCAAAATACTCAAGCATCCTGCTCTCAACAAGAAGGGAAATTTTTAATCTGTGCCATTTAGAAAACCTTAGGAAGGTTTCAAATTATTTCTTTCATAGTGCAAGCATCAGTCTTCAGAAGGAAATAGGGAAATAAAAGGTCACATGCTTAAAAAGACAGATTGCAGATAGGATTTAGTTCAAGAGGAAGACACTGAAATGAGGCTGTCTACAAGTTTGGTGTCTACATGCTCAGTGTCTAAACTTCTATTTCCTCCAACACGGACTCCAGGTACTTTCAGTTGCCCACTCATGTGTAGCTGTGGTCAGCAGAGATGCCTTAGGGGACTGGACCATGGTCAGGAGCCAGGACATGTGGCACAAGACACAGGGACACCATGTGCCACTGGTCAGTGGTGAGGACCAGCTGGGGTGTGCTGGGGTGTCTCAGCATAGAAACAACAACAACAACAATGGGGTAGCTGTAACACGCAGGTACCTTGGTTTTGAACTGAATTCCACCCTTTTGTTTAGACTTGTCTGTCATCTTGGCAGTCCTTTAGTATAATTTCTGTGCTCACTGTTAAGCTTCACTGCAACCACTACTAAGGTACACCTATAGAAGACAGACATTTTAATGTGCTGTTTTTCCTAATTCACATCCTGACAGGCCCATCAGGTGCCTCCACCAGCACAGACATTGACCATGTTATGCTTTCAGCTACTCCTTTTGTAACGTACATGGAAGAAATCTAACTTAAACAACCATTAATTCATTCTAGAGGAGCAGGCCTTTACTCTCTTGAAATAAAATAACTTCTGTCCAATTTTCTTTGCTTTAAGAAAGAAGCCCAGACACTTGTTTCAATAACAAAAACCTCCATTTATATTGGGCTTGTCTGAATTTCAGACAAGTACCTGCACCCTTGGCTTATGTCACGATCAGAGCAAGGGCATGTAGTGATAACTGAGCTGTAGACAGATAGAGTTTTTGCTAATATCTGTGACTGCCTACATAAAATGCAGTTATTTTTTTCTTACTCACATAAACACATCTACAATTTATTGATTCAGGCTGCTCATAGAGCACAAGTTTGAGGTAAAGAGTATGGATTGGGATAAATTTGAGTTTGGCTTAAGAACACCTCAGAGATTTCTTTTCACATGCTTCCTAACATAACTAGAGTTAAAAGTAAGATACATGTGATCAGTTCCTCAAATTTTGTTGTAATTTATATTGGGTAAAGAAATAATTTTAATTCTATTGGCAAATATTCAAACATACAGAGTGATTCATTACTGGGTTACTGCTACTATGATTCTCAATGCCTGCTGCTGACAGTGACCTTTAAGCTGCTTAATTAGTGTTATTAAATGCTTATTCTGTCCAAGACTGACACACCTCTGGAAAAAGCTACTACATCCTAGTATAATTTAAATCTATCATCTGAATTTTTTAGCTAAAATACATTATTTATGAGCAATACTGCCTATTGTCTCTTAATTGTAAATTAAAAATTGCATAATAATTGAATCATACATGGAACAGTAGATTTTTGAAATCTTGTCTCCACCAAAAGGCTTATTGTAAAACTGTGTAATGTAAAATTACAGCTTTTCCCAACACCACTTCAAATTCTTTAAAAAAACAGTGAGAAACTGTTCTAAAAGTAGATTGTTTTTTGCCATAAGAAAAAAAAAAAGTTTTAAAGAAACTGTTAAGCTATGCCTATTTCAATTACTTTCAAGGCCTTTTTACTAGTACTGGGCAAGAGTTGATCAATTATTCAATAAACCCACTAATCCTTTATTTTGTTCTTTGTTAGGATAGAGTTCAGGTTTAGCTGAGAAAAAGACCAACAAAATGAGAGCCTGCTCTTCACAGATCTTTTTGGACTACAGAAATTGGAATATCTTAAAGGGAAAGAAATAGAGAGAGATCAGAAGCTCTTCACAGCAGCATGCACCCATATGTTTATTCCTAATAAAATGACAATATAGAGACAGGTCAACAAAATACAGAGAGTACTATGAGGCAGGGTACATGCAGATCCACAGATGTACAGAACATATATAAAACAGGTGTTTTATATAACAGCAAACTATGCCATGCTCATACTCAGTTTGAAGAGATGAAGACACTGCTGTGGGCTGGTTGTGAAATTTTATCACTTCTGAGCACATTCGTAAGAAGCAGAAGACAACTGACAAAAGCAAGACCTCCACACAACAATGCTTAAGGCTCAACAGACAGTTCAGACAAGTAGGAATAAGGATGTGCAGCACAAGAAAGGATATATCATGTCATTACAGATCCCTCAAAGAAAATGAAAGAAAACTTCAGCTGACCTTGCTTCATAAAGACTCATCAATCCTTCAAGTGCAGTGAGAAGACTGGAGGGCATTTTAACCCTTCCATCTTTAATTCCTCTAAACAAGCAGACTTCACAAAACAATTTTTTTTACTGTACAAGAATTGTTGGTTCCCAGGTTGCTGGCAATCAGCCATGCAGTGCTTTTGGAAAAGCACTGATCAGGAGAAGTTGCTATTATCTCATATTTCTATTGAGCTACAGATGTCTTTAGAATCTAACTCATCTGCTAGTGAACCTTAATTATATCTTAGAGTATGAGTCTTTAATATTTTTTGTTAAAGAAGTGAGAAATGAAGAACCTGATTTCACAAGGTGCTTTTTTTTTGTCCTTCCCTCAGATATCAATAAACTACTTTATGCTTTTTCCTCTGGCAAAATGTCCTTTCTCTCATCCCTTTAATTTGATGGCTCTAAAGTGAAGCTATGCAATGAGATATACACTCTGACTAGAATGTTCCAAATAGTTTAGTAACATTAGATTTATTTTTAATTACTTCTTTGTGGAGTGGTTCAATTAAAACTCAGCCGTGTAGTATTTAATTTCAGTTGGGAAAAAGAAAAAAAAACAACATTGAACCCAAAATCTCTGCTTCACTGGCATTTTCCCAGTTTAGATACATGATTTTTTCTGCCTTGAAACAATTTGTTCAATCCTCTGTTGTTACAGTACATGTTAGAATAAAGGTTAAAGATGAGTTTGTCTCCTCTGAGGCCTCCATTATTGAAGTGCACTCAATCATGCATTCATCTCAATGACATTGAAGGAAGTTGGACTCACGTTTTGTTTTCCCACTATGTTATCAAATGGAAGTTCAGGACTCCAGGATCCTTCGGTAAACGTAGCTCCACTGTTTCTCCTGTCAGAGGAGCTGACAGCCTCTTTCACAATATCTTCAGGTAAAGTCAACAGACTCTCCTCAGGCTGTTTAATTAAATAAGTCTCAATGTTATGTTTCCTCAGGAATTCATTGCGCTCTTTGCCATGCCCTTCTTCAACTTTATAATCCCCATTCAGGCAGTCCAGAGTGGCTTTGGAGATGTGAATCCTCCTGCATAAATGAAATAAGTAATAGCAAATACTGATTGTGCTCTACTATACGTAGGTTAGAAGGAGGATTTGAACTCTGTATATTGTTTAACATCATGGATAAATGCAAGGTTTTCTGTTGCAAAAAATGAAAATTAAATAGTGCATTTAAAAGCATGTGCTTTATTTGTGGTCAAGTAATCATAAGACATGTTTGCATCAATAAGGTGTCATTACTGCACAAAGCCCTGTCACAGGAAAAACACTTTGACATTCACACCTGATACCTTTGCTCATAGTTAATAGTTTAATGGAAGACCTTCCCAAGTAAAATGTTATTCTGAGTGAAAGAAAATTGTACTTCAGGGAAGTATGTTGAGAGAAAAATAAATGGTAGGCATTAGAGCAGTTAGTGTGACAGTCTTTAATTTCCTTCAGTTTCCTGAGGTAGTTTAAACATTTGAAATTAGTGGTCTGATTGCACCTGAAGTGAATTAGGGAAATACAGGAACAATGCAAAGGCAAGCAACGTAATAATTTATATTAAGATTAAGCAATGAGTTCAATAAGCTTTGGCCAAAATGAAGTTAAATTTAAGAGATTACACGCAAAAGAGCTCAAATTTGGCAATGGTATGACAGGAATTTGGATGTCTTTCATCTGAATTATTTTTAAGGAATCTCCAAGTTCCTGCACGTAGGAAAATTGCAAATACCTCTAGAACACATCAGCATGGTCAGCTATGCTATACTGTACAATGCAGCATCATGAATACAGTAACTGTTCATTAGGCATTTATCTAACCCAAGCAAATAGTTGTAGTGACTCTTTAAACCAGCTCATTTTTTTAAACTTTGCATGTATGTCACTTTCTGAAAGACAGACTTGCATATAGATTCCTAATATTCAGAATGACCTAAAATTCTTGATCCTTTCTTGATGATACATGCTAAGTTGCTTTTCTCAGGCACCACAATTAGGCTTCCTCCTGTGAAGGAAATGGTCCTAGCATTCCCCTTGGGAACTTCTGCAGCTCAAAGCATGCCAACACAGCACTCAATTGCACAGTATTTTGATGGAATAAAATACTATAAGGGCATATATGATGTGAATGCTTTGCTAGAAAATGAAGTGCTGGTTGTATTCAAGCAGTGTGAAGTGCCCAGGAGTATCAGAACTTGGCACAAACTGCCCATGTGGAGCATTAAATAAAACATCTAATTCAAAGACCAAAAATTTGTATCCCAGCCATTTTTTAAGCTGTCTCAACTTCCCTGCTCCTCAGGTTTTGTACAACTTTCTCTTTCTAAAGTCATGCTGTTATAAAGATCACAGAGATTAGTAATATTTTGTAGTGAAAAATCAGTAAAAATGTTTTTCAAATATAAGCAACTTTTGGCCTAGACTTAAACAGCAAAACATGTAACCTCTCAAAAAGGTGATGCATTTCCTAGCTCTAAGAAATTCAAATAGGCTAAATTGATTTAAGTACTAACCTAAAGCTAAAGAAAAATAAATAAAGTGACACACTAGTTGCCAAGGTGACTATCTCTCTCTTTAGATTCAACTAATATAATTTAGGAAGGTTGAGTAATAAAGCCCTGAAATATGGATTTTATGATGCATATGATAACAGCTTTAAGCAGAGTATGGAGATAGCTATTAATGTAATATCCCTAAATGGGCCAAATATTAATAAATAGTTGGCAGATTATAAGTATTTTCTGGCTTCACATTTTGTACTGCTTGCTTAAAAAAACCTAAAATGTGGAGAGACATCTTAATTTTATGCAAATACAGTACATTGGGAACCTGAGTATTGAAGTCAAAAAGTATTGCCTGACCTACCCTTGAAAACATATCAGGCCCACAGTGTTAGATGATACCTGCCATTGAGACATCACTGACAATTAATTATTACCTAGGATTTATGCAATTCAGTACTGGAGATTTAATTATATTAATACTTATTAATACCAATTAATACCTACATGCACAAAGTAACGGCCATTAGAAAATGGGTTCCTGGCAGAAGAATGTCACTGAAATAACACTGTAGGATCTTACAAGTTTTCCTTCTCAGGCATTGTAGATACATTTTTTGCCCTCAGAAAACTGGAAATTACCATTTTTTCTCAGTGCTCCTAACTGCCTTCTCCCACAGCAGCTGGGCTGTTGGCTTGTGCTCCTTCCATCAGGTGCAATCTCTCCCTGCATCACCCATGCTTGTGGGGGCCCATGGGGACATGCAGGCATTGAGGGGAAGAGCTGAGCCCCTCTTTCCTGCTCTCAGACTGGGTGAAAGGATGCTTCCCATCCTCAGCTGCCTCTCTCCACTATGCCCTCAGGAAAATGCTGCTGTTCATCTTTGCTCTTGTTTACAGCAGTAGAGCAGGACCCCTCATACCCCAGGGCAGCTTTCCTGGTGAAGATGCTCTAGGAATGGGAATGACCTCAGCCTTACAACAAGTAGGGGGATTTGAATGCTGGTGGCTGGGAGAAGTAAGGAGAGGCTGAACTGAACTTAACTGCTCTATTAAATGTGCTCTGCACACTAGGAAATGGATGTAAATCACTGTTCTGGGGGACTTGGTTCATTGCTGTCACATACAGGCTTTGTTCTGCTGGCACACTGATATCCAGGAAATCACTCTGACAGACTGAAAACCTGCCAGGCATTTTATCTGCAGCAAGGATGTGCATTTCCTGGGTTCTCCATTAAGAGCCATATGACTTGCACACATTAACAGCAAGACACTCTGCTTTTTGCAGGTGTGGATGGTGAAACTTAGATGATTAATTTGCTCATGTGAACAAGGCATCCTCAATCATCTGGGGCTATCACATGGGATAAGCAGCAGGCAATGACATTTTTTTCTGAAATTTTATACACGGGTGGCATATGCAGAGTACAGAAGTTGTTCTCAGAGCATGCAGAATTTCATTTTCTGCTAATTCCAAGAATATATGTCAGAATAAACATTTACTATGTAGGACTGTGGAAGGGGCCTGCATTTGCAATATACAAAGCAAATTCCCTTCCAATTTGCTGGGAACATGACAGCTTTGACAGATCCTGATCTGTGTGTAGGGAGGACAGCACATGACTCAGTTTTGATGACTTAAAATCTCTATCATTCAAGGTGACAGCACCACTTAGACTTTTTTCCACATAAATATGTCTGCTGCTACTGCTCTAAATTCCTTGGCAAAAATTGGAATTGTCTAGGTGATCTTTTCTGCATCTTTCTTCAGTGGCAGGCGGAACTGAAAGTTAACAGAAGATTCCTGCAATCATTACTGTTAGTTCAAATTTAGGATTTGTAGCTTCCAACCTAGCAGGAAATATAGGCCATGTCAGGCAGAAATAACATTCAGCTTTCAGGTGAATCAGTCACATCAGACACTCAGACACAGAAAAAATAGGCTTTTTTTAGTGGAAAACCATACATTTTCACATATAGACAGGTTAGGATAAATATCCCAAAACATCTACTAAAGCATCAAATGATTTAAAAGACTTCCTAGAGAGCCTGCTGTTCATACCAACTTGTTATTAACATATTGACCTATGAACACATAATTCTTCCCACATTTTGTGCATTTTGAAATGAAACAAATTATAGCTTTGTGCCTCATAATATCATTTGAATGAAAAGCTGAGAGAATGAAGCCTGGAAAATCTCATGGATGGTCAACACCTAACTGGGAAATTTGGGCTATCTCTGAGGATTATGCGGGCTGAAAACAAAAACTGATCTTTTCCACAAAATCAAGGATGACAAAGAAAAATAAAGATTTTTGTCTTGTTTTTTCAAATGGCGCCACAAGCTGATAATTTCTACTTTTTTTTTGGCTATAGCCCCATAATCCTTGCCAACTAGCAAAATAGCAAAAAAAAAAAAAAAAGGTCATAATTGATGAAACAATATAAGATAGTTAATCTCTTGGCAAGGTTAACAGTGTAACGTGCTGGCAATGTTTTCTGACTGTGGGAAATACACTTTGCCTTACCCAGGAATTCCACCTGACTCGAGTTTGTTTGCAATATCCACGTCCCATGACCAGACATCAAACTGCCACTTTCTCAGGCCCAGCACTCCACACAGAACTGATCCAGAATGAATCCCTATTCTCATGTCAATGTCATGCTTTGTTCTTGATCTGACATATCTGTTAAACAAAACACACAAAGAAAGAAAAAGACCAGACTTATGAAAATATTTGCCACAATTTTCCATATCATTTTGAAAAGAATATGATGCAAAATACGGTGTAAATTAGCTGTAAAGTGCAGTCTAGCCTGTAAAATGAAGATGGACCTTTCTAAATAAGAAAGGTAGTGATAAAATTATTCTAAAAGCCAGGTTATCATTAAGCACTTAATTGCACGCATGGCTCAGTGGCACACTTATTATTCCAATCAGATAGAAAGAGAAAAATAGAGAGAGAAAAAGATGTCTGAGTGAAAGTACTTTCTTGAGTGCTTTAGCTTGGAATTATAAAAGGTTCAGGAACAGTACAGAACTGTTGGAACATTATGGAAGTCAAGAACTGTTTGGAAGGTTCAGGAACAGGAATTATTTTCATCAAACCTGTCTATTCTTTTTTACTCGTGTATTTTTTATTAATATTCAATTTTTTAAATAATATTATTTTATTGATTGGTATTTTCCAGAGTTACTTTTTGTTTAATGATTAATTATTTTCATTGGGTTTGGCCAGAACACCATTTGCTCTGTCATGAAAACCGTGTGAGTTTAAAATGAGTTTTGTCCATTCTGTGGGGTGGTGAAGACCATTTCGTCTCTCAAAAATAGACACATATGAGCATATTTGTTAAGAGACTCCTTTTCCAGTCCTCTTTGTGTGACAATAACTGTTTGCAGCAGAAATAGTGTCAGACCTTGTGTTCATTAATCTTTAAATTGTGTGCTCAGGATAGGAAAAGCACTTTGCTACTGCTGGTCTACAAACCTGCTGTGTCTCTAAAGGGCCTCATCCCTACAGTCACTGAAGTCAATAGAAACACAGCAAGATCACACCACAGAGCAGGCAAAGAATAAACAGCTCTATTTCACTGCCCTGAAGTTAACTACCCTGCCTCAGATGCCTCAGAAATGACCTTGACAGGTCCTCTGTAGAGGAGAAAAGGGTAAATTCCTTACTGCATTCAATGCTTGAGCTTTCATTGTTGCAATGGAACATCAGTTCAGTTTGCAAGGGAAAAAAAACCACAAAGAGTTATAAAACGGGGAGAAACTCCATTGGCACAAAAATGTGACAAATCAAAACTAAGAAGTTCATTTTCCTTCTCTTCATATTACGAAAACTTGGAGAAAGGCAGACATAAGTCTCAGTGCAGTAGTTTGCCTACAAGACCTGTTTATCACATCAGGAAGCCAACATATTTCAGATATCTAAGAGAAAAAGGTTTTAAATAGTTAATCATAAAATAATAAAAATTAAGATTTGAGAAGGGATTTATGTGTGTTTTATATTTAGAGCTTATTGTTTTCATTTACAAATTTCTTCATTTTATGCAAGCAAGAGGGTTTGAAATATCAAAATTGAGCAAATAATTACCTGTCTCTGGAAGATGGGATATGCAGCAACTCCTCCACACTAAAGCACTTTATGTGTTGTGAGAGCTAATAGAAGTGAGACCACTGAGTTTTTTTTATTTTGAATAATTTTTATATGCTACAAAAATATCTAAACTGAGACTCATAACTGTCACAGGAATCATCATACAACCCCTCACATAATTGTTTCCCCAGTCTGTCTTTTCCTTTTGTTCAGACTAATATAATTATTTCTCATTTTACATCTGATTTCCTTTTCTTGAAATAAAAGATAATTGTATCTAGAGGAATAATTGAGCAAAAAATTTTTCATTGAAAGATGCATTTAATAAGAAGGGCTTAAGTTTAATAAAATGCTTTAATAGCCTCTATTTATGTAATCTTTGTCTACACATATATGGACACACATGCTATTTTACCAATTTCATTTCTATTTTACCAACTGTCATGTCCTGTGACGAGCAGCTGAAGGCTCTAGGTTTGTCTAGTTTAGAGAAGAGGAGGCTGAGATGTGACCTTGTTGCTCTCTAAGAGCTTCCTGAGGAGGGGAAGGGGGTAGAGGGAGATGCTGAGCTCCTCTCCCTGGGATCCAGTTACTGGATGCATGGGAATAACTCAAAGCTACATCAGTGAAGGTTCAGCTTGGAGATCAGGGAACATTTCTTTATGATGACTGTGGCCAAACAATGAAACAGGCTCTCCTGAGGTCACAGATGCCCCAAGCTCATGATCAAAAGGCATTTGGACAATGCCCTTAACATGCTTTAATTTTGGTGACCCATGAGTTGGCAGGCAGTTGGACTAGATGGTTGCTGCAGGCTCCTTCCAAATAAAATAGCTTATTTTTCTATTGTAGTCTAGTCTAGTCTAGTCTAGTCTAGTCTATTAATTTGGCATTCTGTAAATTGTGGCTTGTATTTGTATCTTACATGAGAACTAACACACACGGGTGTTACTGGAGAGACCAGGTACAAACGATGGTGCAACTGAGCAATGTGCCCCTCTGTTTCCAGAGCGTTCACTCAGGATTGCTGGATTTCACTTCTCCTTTGTCATAAAAATGTGGTGATGGCCTGGGAAGGCTTTGGCATCCTCCATCAGCCACACAGGACTTTTGCATTTGTCCAAAAGCTCACACAGCTGTGCTGTCCACACCGCCTCCAGCTGTGCACTGCAGACACCAATCGAGGTCCTCTCCCCCTTGCCTTATCTGTATTTCACAGTCTCCCAGCAACTCTTTATGTGCCACTCAAGTGATATTTGATCTCAGCTCTTCGTCAGCAGGCAGAGTGGGTTTGGCCTCCTGCCTGCCCCCTCTGGCTGAGGGGCAGTCTGTTTCTCTGTCTGCTGCAGTGCTGGTGCACACGCAGGGCTCTGTCTTTGCATCCTGCTCTTGTCATGCACACCAACGGGCTCCTATGTGGATGGGCAGGAAAATAATTGCAGGAGGGGACCTGATTGCATGAAGTCACAGGCAGTCTGAAATATATTTAAACAGCCCTGTCCAGGACATGAATCCAAGCACAAGAGTGATCCAGTCTCACTGAAATTACTTTATTATTTGCAACACAAGACTGAAAACAAGTATTGAGAACCTGTTGTAGAAACAATAATCTTCATAAAGGTTTTGTTGTAGGATATTAAATTGAACAAAGAATAAATGGTTTACTTTATTTAAAATTTTCCCTTCAAAGACTAAAATGTTTAAAAGTGAGGTGATTTGTTAGCATGTAAAAAGTAATGGAATTATAACTATTCTTTTTATTTAAAATCAGGAGAGATATGGGTTGAAAAAGATTTTTGAATTATGTAAAGAAGAGGACTTAATCATGGTCAAATCCAACTCCCTAGCAGCCAGACTATCATATACTTTAGGAAGTCTTTTTTACATACAAATATAGGAAAAACAAAGCCTGAAATAACAAAGCCTGGATCACCTTCATCAATAGGGGTGGTTCTAACTTATTCAGAAAAATAACCAGAAACAATAGCCTGTACTAGATAAAGTGTAGAGATAAAATTCAAGAAAGTCTGTTTTGCAAAAGCTCAGGTATTCCACATCTAGTTCTTCCCTCTCTTAAATTTATTCAACTGTCAATAAAGCTTAAATAATTAAAAAAAAAGTATTTTCTTCAACTACTTTACAGGCTCTCTGCAGATATGTTGACAAAGTGCATGCACAAAGATGCATTATTGATGATCTATAAAGCAGCCCTCTTTGCCTCACAAGTGCTTTGATATCTTATCCAGGATGAGATAACTGTGACTGGTGTTATTTTTGCTATTCATCCTATTTCAGTCTAGCCAGAGATAAAAAAATTCAATGATTTTAGTTGGATCTTGGCATTTTCTTCTGGTTAGCATTCTTTGATGGATATTTGATTTTTGTGGTGTTAATTGAAACCTTTCTTATTTGCATGAAGAAGGTGAGCCAAAAGTCAGAAATTAGCTTTTCAACCTTTTCTGTAGCTGTCAAAAATCTGAATGCCCTGGAATTCAGGCCCTGCAGATTGAAAGTGACACACTGGCTGCTTCTGTGCTGACCAGTTCAACTGTGAAAGGTTACCTCTATGCTTTGAGACACTTAAAGCAACACCAGAATTCTTCTTCATTCTCAACAAGCCCTTTCACAACCTGTTCCCATGTTCAACAGTTTGCATGTGGTGCAGACCATTTATAGTAGGTAATTTGAATGCAACTGCCTGGTTTTGGAAGCAAAAAAACCTCAGAACAGTGGAGTTGGCCAGTGTGTTCCACTTTTTCTTAGTGTTGGCTAAAGTTCTCTGGGGTTATTCAATTTACCTATCAAGACATGATCATTGTCATCCTCATGCAGGTGAAATATGAAATGTATTCTGGTTGAAGTAAGTAAGGGTCTTAGCTGACTCTGCTATGAGGAGGAGGATGGACAAGTGATCTCCTGTGTCTGCTGCTAACTGAATTGTTCTTTGAGCACAAGGTTCAGTTATATAGGGAACATTTTGATTGGACTCAACAGAATAATGGAATTTTCCTAAAGGAATGCAAATGCTTTTTGATGCTGACATGACAGGATAGTGGATGAATTGAGGTAAGTGATCTTTTTAGTGTGACTCTGGGAACTGTGTCATGCTTGTGAAGGAGATATTATTTTTAAAAAGCTAGGTAACAGGATACACTAAACTACCAGTCACTTTGAATGGTACAGTGCAGGTAATGTGATTTATGGGATGTAACACCTCTTCAATGAACTTTATTCAAGCTGAATTTACAATTTAATGTAGATATTTTCCAAAGGAGACAGTTTCAAATAGCACCAGGATGAGTTTACCTTGGATTTAGAACTGGAATCTAATGTAGGCAGAAACTGTTACCTGGAGAAGTTTCATATTGCCAGACCTGTCAGTAACATAACTGACTTGCTCTGAGTTCAGACAGAAACTCTAGGTACATGGGCAGAGTTAATACTGCTGCATTCCCCTCCCTTACGTCAATCTGCTCTGAGAGGCAGGAAAATAACACAATACAAAGGACCGCACACAATATTACCAGAAGTTTGCTTTTTCATTTGAAAACTATGTTATAAAAATCTATATAAT
>WAAE01028046.1:0-14797 GCA_013400495.1 Nicator chloris | reverse complement strand
AAAAACAAAAAACAAACCAAAAAGTAATTTGTGCAAACTATTAAACAAACAAACAAACCCTTGATAGTCTATCCTTCCTTCATTCCCAAATGAACTTGTGAGAAACACCCAATCATTCTCCCAAATTAGGAGATAGAGCAGCAGGGTTACCTTGGAGGTGGTCTCTGCAGAGACTTCTTGAGCCCTCTTGGGAGAACATTTGTGTGCAATTCCCTTGGAAGGCAAAAATAATGACATTAGAAACAAGAACATGGCATGAAGGATCTTGTTAAGCTATCTGATATTTTTCTGCTATGTGTTTGGTTTTGGATGGGGGAAAGAGGGATTCTCTTGAATTCTTCTGTGAGGAAAAGAGAGTAAAGTAAAACAGTCATGTTCAAGTTCTTGGATATGGAGGAAGATGCAACAGAGTCTATTTAGTACATTTAAAAAACTCTGTTTGCTGGTACCTTGTAGTTTTAGATTAACACCAAATCTGAGTGACTTGTAGCTGTTTGTATGGTACTGGAGCCTGACACCAGTTGAGACCCTTGGGTAGTGCTACAACAGAAACAGTAAAGAGGAACTTGTTTGTCAGCTTTTGCTTTGTTTTTAACCAGATTTGTCAACCCCTTTTAGCTGGGATAACTTCAGAAATATTGTAGTTAGATAACTCTATATGGTCAGTCATTGATGCAAGGGTTAGAGTCTTCTGTGGAGACTGGTGACATGCATTGCTTGTCATTTTTGCTCAGCACCCACTTCTGCCAATCAAACTAAACTTTACTGTTGATGTGTTCTGTTCTTTTTGAAATCTATTTTTGTGCTTGTTTTTATCTATACATCTGTGCTGAATCACTGGGATTTTTTTTTTTTACATTACTAATGTAGTTTTTTAGCTCATATTTAAAAACAAACAAACAAAAAACTATGATCAGGCCCTGATTCCACTGAAAGAAATCACAAAACTCTGACCAGCTCCAGCTGAGCTTGGTGTTTTAACTCTCATGGTGAACCCCCACCACAGCAGCATCTGTGGTGAGGATGTTTGTTGAGCCTTCTTGCCCCACCGACTCAGGTCCCTGGTTTCTGTAGCACCACAGTGTTTGTTTAGTGGTCATTGCAGTAAAACAGTTCTGTAAAATGCTTTCATTTTTAAGTTGCCTTTAAAGAAAGAAATAGCAATTGCTGTCAAGAATGCCTGTAAGCAGCAAGACAGATGAGAATAGGAGGTCAGTCCTCCTGAGAGTTTTTAGATGTGTGACATCTCTGTGATTAGGGACCTAGGTAGGAGACGAATGTGTGATGGGTTCAGTGGGTGTTTCCATAGCTCCCTAGTTTAGGGCTACTTTGCACTGCATTCCTCTGTCTCTGAAAAGACAGGCAGGGTAAGATTCAGTTTCCTAAATGTAGACACCTGCTGACATTTGGAACATCCCAGAATGTTGTTCTCCAGTTGCTGATCCAGCAGCCACAAGGATCTTTTGCAGATCCTCTTTTTCAGCCAGCCTTGTCCTCTGGAAATACCTTGCTTGTCCAAGAACACCCACCTCATGTGCTCCCACCTGCATTTGAACCCCTCTATTTAGGAGGCCATAATGAGAAGCTTAATGCCATTAATTACTTCAGTGCCTCTTGCCAGAGCAGAAATCACACAGCTGTATCAGGGAATCTCAGCTGGTTTAGGAAAGCTCTTGTCATGAATGGTGGGGTGAGATAAGAAAAGAAAACATACAGGGACAACTTTCAGATTTCAAATGAAATTTGAAGAACTAATTATTAGGTGTCAATGGATTGTCTTCTGCACTGACACTATGAGGTAGGGAGGTAAATATCAATATGGAACTCCCACTGGCGTTTTTGTGTGCAGCTTTTAGTTCAGATTAGGCTTTAGAGTTGTTTTGGAATTGTGAACGTGAGAAGGGGCTACAGAAAAGCCTGATGGGCTTTTTAGTTACAAATGTACTGGAAACATTTCACAATGGTCCAGAGAATATCTTTTAGGTTTAGAGTGGCTATTGGGGGGGCGGGGGGAAGTATTCCAGAAAGATACTGACATTGGAGAGAGCTCAGCTAAAAATAGAAAAGGGCTAAAGGCTCCAAATTGCTAAGGATGTTGAATTTGAAAGTTTGATGAAGTGATAACTAAGAGGGATCTGATAACTGCCTGTAACTATTAATAGTGCTTTTTGCCAAGATGGAGAGAGTAATTAACCTGGAGGAACTGGAAGTAAAATACACCTGTAGGATAAAGAGAATAAATGGGCAAGTTAAGTCATACACTTCTCGTGTCCTAATTTCTTATGTTCTCTGCCGCTACTTAAAGATGATATTTTTATTTCCAGGCTGTCAGAAAAGCTGACTGCCAGGTTAGGATGTTAACCTTCCCTGCTATTACATCCACTGTCTTTCTAGCACCCCTAACATGAAACATTTCCATCTTCCCACTTTTGCTTTCAGTGCCTGCCTTGTGCATCTCTAACCTAGATCCTGACCCTGAACATCTGACCACTGGGACTTAGGTTTGTAAAGCCCTTTCAACAGGGGGAAATGGGTGCCAAAGGAACTTAGAAAATGGTGCCTTTAGCTTTCATGCCCCTGGTTGTGTCTTCCACTTCCATAAATGTCAGTGCCTCATTTGTTGTTGGGGTTTTTTTGGGGTGTTTTTTGTTTTTGTTTTTTGTTTGTTTGTTTGTTTTGTTCTCATTTCTGCCTCTGTACCTCTTTCTGTGCTGCTTTTCATGTATCTGTTTCAAATTGGAGCTTGCAGAAAAAGCTTGGAAGGTTTCAAGAAGCAAGAGGAAAGCAGGATTTCTGTTGGGGACATGGCAGGATGATGAGGAAGGCAGCTAAACACTGTCAGCAGATCGACAGTGATTAGTTCAGTTGCTGTGATTCAGCTGTTACCTGCACTCAGCATTTCTCCCCACATGCTGGACTCCAGCACGCAGGGCTTTACAGATAAATTCAGAGGAACGCAGCAGGGATCATCCTGCATTAGGAGTGTGTGCATTGCAGAGTGTGTAAAATACACCAAAATACGAAAATCTTCAAAATCAGAAGCAATGTGGTCTGTTTGATGCGTGTACTTATTTTTTTTTTCACTACTCAAAGATTCCAAAACCAGTTAACTTTTTCTGCATAGTAGTACATCCCTCTCTGGAACCAAGGAAATAGTAACAGTCAAATCTGAGTTTCACAGCTGCTGAGCACATGAAGGGGGCTTCAAATCTTCCTGCAGTCTTGACTGAGTTACTCTTGGAAAGTTCCAGTAAACTCCCATAATTACCTCATTCACTGTTTGTACTCAATGCATTGATGTTATCGCTGTGTTTTCAAGCTAAAAAAATTAGATCCCATGATGCAACCTAATGCCATTCATACATATGTTAAATATATTTTAATACAACACTATCTAAGCCTGTAAATATAAAATATGTTCTAATTATAAATTACTCATGAATGCATGTGAAAAATGTCAAGCTGTTACAAAATAGTTTCTTTGAAATCTTTTCTCTTGTCAAGAGTAGGGCAAGATAGCAAAATATCACATTTGTCTAATGAGCCCAAGGAAAAAATCCTATGAAGTACAGTATGTGCTTGAATTGATAAAGAAAGTGGAAGAGAAAATTCAACTTTTGGCACAGGCAAGTGGTGGGATCTCTTACAGGGCTCTGCACTTCATTTATACACAACCATGGGATTTTAAATAGGCCTTACTGGCAAAGAAAAACAGCAGGGTGAAGGAAAGCCATGAAAAACTCTGGCATCCTTTAGCTGAAAGAAGATAAAATTCATAGAAAGCTTAACTATACTTGACCACTAAAACTATGTCTGGAAAATGGTCATGGCTTCTCACTGTAGGCACAGGTGGTGTGTATTATAAGGGCAGGATCAGGCAGTCCTACTGCATAAACTCTTTTAGAAAAAATTCAGCTTTAGAGAAAAAAATAGAACAGGTGCCTTTTAAGAGTTTACAAGCTTCTTTTGGATGGTGAACTTTCAAAATATGCCTTTAAACTATAGGCAGTGAGTGGTAATGTCAACAGAGCTTTAGCTCCTGAAAATTTAAAAAGCAGTTGTGAACTGTGTAGGGCCAAGGGTAAAGGGAAGAGTTAGGCAGCAAAATGGTGAGGCCGCACAGCACTGCAGGCTGCTCTGTGTCCTCCTCCCAGCTCTAGGAAAGCAGCAGTGAAATACTTCACAGTTTATAATGATGAAGTGCTTGCCCATGCCTCAGCAGGTTGCCAGAAAAAAAAAAAAAAAAAAAAGTAGCAGCACAGGCCAACTTGATAGGAGAGCTCATCCAAGCATTCTGAGGCAGAAATTTGGAAGTCGTGATGTACGTGACGTCTCTGAGATGACACGTGCTGACAGATGAGTTGTAAAGGAAGAAGTACAATTGGTCATTAAGGTGCTGAGTTAGCAGGAATAGAAGAGCTGCTTATTAAATAAATCACTGTGTTTGTTTTAGACACTATTTTCTCTCCTTGAGTGATCAATTACTGCTAGGCAATCACAGCAGAAAGACCTGCAGATTTTAATTTCTTACTAGGAAACAAAGGACAATACCTAGAACTCAGTTGTATGTAAAATAATGATTTCCCTTCGTAGAAAGCATTGCATATAAACATGTCTTTGTTGGAACAGACTTGTGAGTATGGAAACTGTTTTTTCTTGAACAGAAGGAATGTAAAATACTGTCCCTGAAGAAGGCGTTTGTTTGTGACTGTTGGTTTGACACTACATCAAACTCACAGTAATATCTTTTCACAAGTAGTACATACTATCCTTTGCCCATCAAACAAGAAAGAAAGAACATTTCTTCTAACTATTCAGTGGAGTGGAAAGTTTTTAAGTTGAAAAAGTGACTAACATAGGATCATAGTACCTAAACTCCACAACCACTTATTACTGGGCAAGATCAGGTCTTCATTTCAATCCATTGGAAGTACTTTTCCATTTAAATAACCATCTGTAATTTTTATGCATAGAGTCCAGTGGCAGAATAGGAGGTTTCTTTAAACAGCACTGTGAATTTTATGTGTGCTAACTGGCCAAAATGCTGACTGAAGTTCAAAAGAGAAGAATGGTTAAGGAAGCAACCATTATGTATGCTAAACTGCTTCTAAAGATAACAGCAAAGTGATCTTTTCAAAGTCAGGGAAGGACAGCACATTTGCCACGTGTATCTCATCTCTTCTGTGGAATTTTCCTTCTAATGATTATCAGTGTTCAGATTCTTGTTGTTATTATTAGTGTTAAACACACATTTATATTACTAAGCTAGTGGTTTCAGTTATTATTAGTTATTCATTAAATTATAGGAAAGAGCCTATTTAACAGATATTTTTAAATTGTCAGGCACACGTGTGTTTAGGATAGGTATTGCTTCTGCTGAGATGCTTTTGGCACTTTGGATTAGGATGCAAGTCTAAGATGGCAAATTTTATTTGGATACTAAAAGGTACCAACATACATCTTGGTGTCCTGCCAAGTAAACTGTAAAAGCCAGGCCTCAGGTACTGAATCATTTCAGAATTGCAAAAACAAGTGTTCATGGAAAGAAAGTGCACAAGTTTTTACAGTAAAATGGTCACATGATAGGTTAGATTGCTTACTGACTTTATTCCCTTGGATACATTGATTTAGTTGCCAAGGAATTTTTTGAGTGGATTTATGGAACTTTTATTGGACGGCATTCAGATTTGAATCCACTTGCATACTTATTTTAGATATTCTATTTTGGAACTCCATATTGAAGGTATATTAGAAGAGACACAGATATTTATATTTATGTATTTTATCAGCAGTGGAGGCATGAGTTTGTCTCCCACTGTCTGTATGCTTTGTAACTATGTCAGAACTTAATTCTGATTTTAAGTCTACATGTTTAGCTGGGGTCTCTCCAGACATGAGAGTCTGTCAGAGGATATGGAGCATTTCATCTCACAATAGTCTTCAGGGTTATGACATTTAGGCAGTAAGCTTTTGGGGATAGAAAACTAGGACAGAGAAGGGAGAAGCTGCTCTGTGTCTGTCTATGCAATACCCTGTGTTAAGATAAAATCTTAGTTTCTTCTTCAGGCATTAAAATTCACTTGAAAAATGTAAAGAATAGAAATGAATTGGTTTTATTTTGTTTGTTTTTTTTAACTTGATATGTTTTACAAAATGCATTTTTTCATCTAAACAAAGGAATTGTTAAAGATTATTTAGAGTAAAAGGTGAATTAAAAGCATCACTAGGATTTTCTTAACGGCCAACATATTGTTTCTGGGATCATTTTATAGAGGAAAAAATTTTCCAGGTCCTTAAAATTGCTTCAATATCTACTGCTATTCTAAATATAATAATAACAGCAACAATAACGTTTTCTGTGGTTAAATATGTTTATAGGTATGTGCATGCATATATTATATGTAACATGTCCCTTAACTTGTATAGGTGATATATATGGCATTTATAAAGCTAGGTGTTTGCTAGGTGAAGAATTTACTGTTCTACTGCTTTGCAAGTAGAATTCCTGTGGGAAGCACTATGTCAAGGAAGTTGCAACTTCAGCTGGCCAAGGCAACCTTTTGCAGATGGATCTTTTGGGGGTTTACCGACCTTGGGAAGAGTGGGATGGGAAAGAGGTGGTGGCTGTTCCCACAGAGCCAGCCGTTTGGCTTCTCCTGCCCCTGTTTCCGTGGCTCGTACACGCCGTTCCTTGGAGTTTCTCACTTTTTCAGCTGCCAGAAGCTGGCAGATTTCTGTAGGGTTTCCCCATACACCATGGAACACGCTTCTCTTTTGACCCTGAGCTTACATTAATGCCAGTCAGAATGACATTGCTGTGTGACTTGCTGACTTGGAATAAGCTGGAAGCCACTTGAGCCAGGAGGAGGATTCAGGAACAAAGGCTTTACAGGAGAGCGACTGCCGTGTACTTCCATTAGACACTATACAGCCAGATGGAACTATAAGCAGAGAAAGATACAGCTTTGAAATTAAATTGGCTCGAGCCTTCTGTCAGTATTTAAAATGCAGGAGCTCCTTTCTCCTTTCCATTTCTGTCGAAGCTTTAATTTTCTGCTGGCCGTCTATTGACTGCAAGCTGCGGCCCACCACGCAAATGCCTTGGTGGCTTTTCATGTGCATTTGGTAGTAAGAACTCCTAAAGGTGTCTGCTTGTGCCCAAAGGCTTGCTCTGGTTGGAATTCAGAGCTTTTCTTCTGTGTTGGTCTTTTGTTTTCAGACAGTTGCTGCCTTCTTGGAGATTTGTGGCCTCTGAGCTCTGGCAGTCTTTTGAAAGCCTCTCACTGGTAGAAAGGTCTGAACAAGGTGAATTAAGTTTCTCAGGAATGTATTGCAATAATTTAATCTCAAAGTTGTGGACAAGCACGCTAGGAAAGCAAGCCTGAATTGCAGTTCTGGAGATAAAAAGTATCATTCACTTGACTTGCCTTCTAACCTAGGAATGTGAGGATTACAATATTGTCATCACTGGATGAGACAAAGTCTGTTCAAGTCTTTTGGTCACATTTAGATCAGATTTTCATAGTTACAGATGTTCATCGTAGCAGAAAGTAATGTAGTTCTTGAAAGAAAAGAGAGAGATCTCAGGCAATATTCCCTTTCCATACTTACAGCTGAAGCAAGTATTCCTGTCTTAAGATTCAAGCATCATGTTCTGTTTTGATAATGATTCTAATTTTGATAACCATTTGATAGTGGTCCAAAAATAGTATTTCATTTTTTTCTTAATATAGTCTCAAAAAGAGAGTACACCAGCTACCTGATACTTGTCATTTTTCCTCTTACAAGCAGAGGAAAAGAAGAAATCCGTAAGTTAATATTCTGAAGTCAGAAATGCTGAAATTTCTATTAAAAAAATACTGACTAGATAAATTAGTATTGCAGGCAATAAAAATGTATGATTTCTGTTGCTGTGTGCTGTGGTTTGGGGTTTTATTTTCAATGCTACAGGCAATAGCATACTTCATTCATCAAAAAAAAAAAAGGAGTGTAAAATAAAAAAAAAAGAACTAATCAAACCCCAAGATAAGAATCTTTCCCTTAACTACATGTGCATCTCTTAAGGGTTTAGTGTGAGCTCCAACAAGCTACCACTGGGACCAATAGTGATAGACCTTTGTCATGCTGTATTGAGGGTTTATTAAGAGCTTTGCCTGGTTTATTTGGCTTTTTGATGTTTATATGTAGCTTGATTCAGGATTCCACCTTTCTGCAGTGCTCATTAGTCGTAGTGGCCTTTCTAAACCAGGTCTTTTGGGACTGGTGGTGATTGTGACAGATGGTGGAGGGACGGAATTGCTCTGGGACACTGCTACTCGCTCTGTCTCTGTCTTTCTCTTGCCATCTTTCCTCTTATTTCAGTGCTGATGTTAGATTCCCATGCATTTGCCCCTGGAGAGACACAAATTACAGTAGTTACTTATGCAGCACTTCAGACTACTTGTAAGAATAAACTCTCATGCTTCCCTTTGTCAAATAGAAAGCAATTATGTTTTCCTTTTTTACAAGTGGATTTCTTTTTCCTTCTTGTAAAAGGTAATGCATTGAGAGTGTTGAAGCCTAAAGACACAGCTTTGTAGAAAAGCATGTTACAGTTGAGTTAAAGCATTCTTCAGCTGCTTTCATGGACTTATTTTTAATTAGACATGCTCTGATGGAGAAAAGTGGTATTTTAATTCTGGCCTCTAAAGGGCCAAGATTACTTACAGCAATATTCTCCTACTTTATATGATCAATATATCCTCCATATTTGTCCAGTACAAACAGGAATGGCATGTCACTGTCATTAAATCTGTGAAAAAAAAAAAAAAAAGTGTTTTGCTTAAAGAAGAAAAGCGAAACTCAGACAAATTTTCAGCTGGGAAAAAGGGAAGAAAATGAGGAGAAAAAAAGATTTTGAGATGATGGAGAAGAATGGGAAGAAATAGAAGAGATATTAAGCTATATTATTTGTGTCCTTTTTTTTTTCTTTTTTCTTCTGGTTTGTAAGGTAAAACTTCAGCTCTTTAAGTCAGTCACAGTATGGGAGATTTTTGTCAAGACACTGTAGAGAGCACAAAATCCCAGGACTCAGCATGAGAATGATACCCACTAATATTTCTGTAAATTCTGATATGTGTTGAAAAAACTACTAGGGCATACCAGGGTAATATAGAAACACCTACAATACAATGTCACAAATGTTTGTGCCATTTATCATTTTAAACCCAATCCCATTTGTTGCTCTCTTGTTTGCCCAGTACTAAAGGCCAGATTTCTTTTTCTTTATTTAAAAAAAAGTGTCACACAAGAAATACTGTATTGTCTCCAGCCTTGCTGAGGTGACAGGCATCTTCCTCCTCTTCTCTGTGTCTTTACAAAGATTAATTGCCTCTTCAAACCCCCGTGCCTTTTGCCTTCAAAGCATTCTCCCTTTGATCCCTCTCCTCCTTAGCTGCCCATCATCACTGGACTCAGACATGGGGAGCCCAAGCTGGATTTGCCTGTGTATTTGGGAAATTCACTGTTGAGGGGAGCACCTTGCTTGTCCTCCATTGCTCATGGAGTATTACTGGATTAACTCTAACAGCGAGCTGCAGGGTATCCTGGAGAGAACCTTGGAAAAATGGGAATATTTCTGTCATTTCAGGGTCAGTGCTTATTTCTTAGTTGGGAAATAAAGCCTGCTTTTATGGTCTTTTGTGGTTTTTAGGGAGTGATCACCTAAACATAAACTGTTTTGATCAGTGTAGAGTGTTATGGTAGATAATCATAAATTCTTAAAAGGGAGTATGACATGTAAATGAATTACAAAAATGAAGGTAAATGAATTGCAAATATTAAGTTGTACGTATCTAGTGGGAAATACAATCCTCTTTAATTGTCCTTTTCTTACTTTGTATAACCCAGGAGCTTAACGTGTTGCTGGCTGTGTTTAAAATGAAATTGCAAAAAGTGTTGTCATATACTTAATTATAAAGCAAATTCTGCCTTCTGCTGCAGATGTAACCCCTTTTTCAAGCTAAATAGAAAGAAATGTTAAATTCTTATAATTCCTCCATGTACTAGAATTTTGAAAACTGATATTTTGCTGTAGTATGACCAAACTCAAACCTGGCTCCTTTTTTCTTTGTTAGATTTTTGGATTCGTTTTGCGTTGTAAGATGTTTCGAAAGTTATTCAAGTGGAAGCAGGCGTGTGCTGTGCACGCCACGGCATACAATTTTAATTTCATGGAGGGCAATGGTGTTTTTTTGTTCTTTGCCAGGCCTTTTATGAACATGCTGCTAGATCCCCTGTCTAATAGCACCTGCTGTGCTGGTGATGGGGATATGTGTAATGGTATGTCTACCTTGGGAGATTGTGGGAGTGGTGAGGGCAGGGGACCAACAGGGAGGCCAATGTGTGTGTGTATACTTTCCAAATTCCTAGCTACGCCCCTGGCTGGTTGCAGTGATAAAAGTGGCCTGCTGTTAACATTGGGATATAGAAAGTGAGGATTAAAAAATAGCCTATCCCTGTATGTTAATGACTGTCTATTCTCTGTACTTTCTAGCAAAAGCAGCAGCAGAGTGACAGCCTCTCTGAAGCACAGCCACAGAGCCCACTCAGTTTGCCAGACTGGCAACCATTCCTTGGGTGTGGGAAGCCGTGCCAGCCTCTGTCACCTTGGGTTTCGGGCGATGCCCTGGTAGCTTTATGAATTCCACCTTACAGGGGACTGGTTATTAGGGCAGATGGAACCAGGGAGCTGACAACCTCCTACACACTTTGACTGGGCTGACATTTGCTGAGCGGTAACAAGCTGCCATAGTGTGGTGCCATGGGGGCCCTTGGGCTTGATTTAGGAGTGCTGACACCAACTGCTTGTTATTTCGTGTTTTAGAGCTGTCAGGGAGGCAACTGATGTCAGCATAAAATTATTTGATAGCTCTAAATCATGAGTAAAGTATGAATCTATTGACAGCAATAAGCAAACAGTCAAATTGTTGAACCCTTCAACTGGGAGAAAATTGACAACGGAATGGTGTGCGTACACTTACACGGGCAGAAAATGTGACTGTAGCCCATCTGTGCCTTCCCTCTGAACCCCATGTGGATGATTCAGGGTTTTTTTTTAATATTGTGGTACAACTGCTGCTGTTACTACCCAGCAGGTTTTCTAGGAAAACACTGCACTGCAATTTTCGTTGTGTTCCCACTGAACTTCTCATATGGCAAATTCGATAATGGTAACATTTGCTTGTTGTAATCACAATTGCATCTCTATTCGTGAATGGCTTTCTTGAAAATTTTGTGTTGAGATGAGACTCTTGAAGCAGGAAGATAATATGGCTGTTATGCTCGCAGTGAATATTTATGCAGCATACAGCATTCCAACCCCCAAAGCTGTATCAGTTGCTTTACCTGTGTCCCACTTAATTTTCTTACATTTATTCTGGTGTAACTCCATTACCATACAGTAAATCAAACACGTAAGCTTCAATTATGGAGTAACAAAAAAGATTATTTTTTTTTTTTTTTAAATCTCTACAGTGTTTCTTTTTTTCTTTTCTATCCCACTGCCCTAAGCCCATCACATGGATTTTAGGAGCTTCTGATTCTCTAATTCTGTCCCAGTATATACCAATTGAAAGCATTTAGTTGTGATTAAAGCAGATTGAATGAGATAATCCCTCTGAGTGAGCAGCTTCAAAAAGCTCAAACACAACTCTTTGGGGACATGAACTAACTCAACACAAGCTAATTCCTGCAGCATCTCCCATGTGATACGTTGCACACACTACTTGTTTTGCTTATCAGATCCCATTACAATTTTTTTTTGTTTAGAACTGAATTTTCATGTAAATTTCATGTTTTAACACTCACACCGCATGGAATTGTACAGTTTAGACTTCTTTGAAATGTGCAGTAGTATGAATATTCCTGTGTTAGAAGTGGAAGTAAATATTTCTAATGGAAGCAGTGATGCATTGAGTGGTGACCTGCAGAGCAAGGGTAATAATATGCAAAGCATGGGAAATAGGATTGCTTCACTTTCAGCTGGATAATGCTTTGGTTAGACAGTATCCCACTCTCCAAGCCCCACTGCCTGGCCTCACGCTTAACACTTTGCACTTTTTCCAAGTCACAGAATGGTAGCCAAGATTCTGAAGCTGAGGCCTTGTAAGTGCAGCTGGAGTTGTGAATGTTGTAATGTTGACAGCTTTTTCCAGTAAAGTATTTTCAGTTAAGGTTATAGCACTTGTCATCTTTTTATGTTTAAATTCCTTTACTCAAATGTATTTTTTAAGGGCACCTAAATGTTGAGATCCACAACTTTTGAATGTATTAAAAGATCTGATTTTTTTTCATTGCACCTTTGAATTTTTGGCAGGGGCCTTATTTGCCAGGATCCAGAGCTGATCTGATTGTGCTAGTCGTGTGCTAGCCTTGAGGCTACAGTGGAAAGTGATGTGATTGCTGTCCTCTACTGTTCGCTTTGAAGGACAGGCTCAGAATTAAAATGTTTGGAAATATGAAACGCTTTATTAATGTACATGAACCAAATTCAGTCTCGACTGAACGGTCAGTGGAGTTCTGTCCTTAAAAGCAATGAAGTAATTGCTTCCTTCTGGTCTTCTCAAAAGTTGTAAGATTATTACTCATTTTTATTTTGAGTTAATTCATCTCCCACTTTTTTTTTGAGCCTGCGCGTACTGATTTTTTATTTTTTAATTTTTTTTTCTAATCTGAATGTAGTCTTGCCGTATAAGTGATGGTAGAGAGCTGCTCTTCAGAAATCTTACCTAGTTGGTTTTATTCTGAGACAGGTACGGAAGGTCAGCCTGTCACATGAGGCAAAAACTTAAGAGAAATGAAAGGGTTCCTCTTCTTCAGCATTTTAGGGTAGATCAGAAGTGCTGTTCTTGAAAAGCTGGTGCTGTGATTATCCCATTACTGTCCTCTGGCTCCTGTTAAAGAGGGATTTTGGGCCATGGGAGCTCTGCTCCTTTCAGGAGGAACAAAACCAAAATGTGTGTTTAGGAAGAAACTCTAATGTGTTCCAGCAGCCTGTGAGCCTTCAGTTTGGTAGTGGCCTCTGCTGAAACCACAGATGGTGTGGACATTACATTCTTGGTGCCAAGCCCTTTATTCTACACACCTACTCCTGTTATACTACAGCTCTTGAAACCAGGGACTTGACATGGACTAAGGTGGAAACTGTGAAAGGAGAAACAAGGTGACAGTACGAGCTGTTTTCAACACATCCAGGCTTCTGAGTGCTGAATAAAATAACACCCATTCTGGTAATTGTATGTGTATTTTTGAAATCGTTCTGCCGCAGCAAGAATATCTGTGATGGAAATCTGAAACATGATCACCACAGTCTCTATCAAGGACTTCTTTGCCACACTAAATTTGCATTGGGGAAAAAAGTACAAGCTAAACTTTGAAGCAATGGGAAAGATCCTTGGCACGTGCCCAGCTGGCAGTTCCTACATGGTGTTAGCTCAGTCCCCAGCCCTAGTGAAGAGAGGTGGCTGCTGAGTCTGGGACAACTTACACACGTGGGAGATCATCAATATCTTGGCCAAGTGCCACCTACCTCAGTCTTTTTACAGAAGGACAACTAATGCATTACTGCTGAGGCAAGTTCTGCTACATTTTGCTGTTGTTCACCAACAAAGGAGAAACAAGGGATTAACTTTAAAAGTTGTAACTGAAAGTGAAGAGACTTTGATGTGCCTGAGCACATTGCTCTTAGCAATCTTGTGTACTGAGGGTTCCAGCCATGTGTTAAGTGTGCTGTGTCTCCAAATATAACTTGCCAATTATTACCACCTGCAGCTGTAACTAAATGGACACTTGATTTTGAATGTGGGACTGATCTACTGGAGCTGTTTTCCTGCAGATCATACCCTAGAACAGAAATGGCTCCAGTCTTGTGTTGCATAAAGAAAATGAAAATAATTTTTTTCCAAACAGGGAAAGACATGTTGAGACTTGACTGATACCAGGCTTCTTTTGCAACAGGAAAGAGAACAGTCAGAACTGGGGCCAGACTTTCATTCTTTTCCTAATGAGAGAAGATAGAAGAAGCAGAGCAGTTGTAACCACTTTAGCAAACCTAAAGGATTTTGACTTCAGGATTCAGTCATAGGAAACGTTCATTATTCCTGGCAATTTTCTCTTAACTTGAAGTCAGCTCTGACTCAGTACAAAATTCTTCATGGTTTTGAGGCAAATGTGGGAGGTAGGAAGAATGAATAAGAGATGGAAAAGGATTCTTTGAAAAGGAGAAGTACCTTTGCAGTATCACTGATGTAAACTGAATAATAATTCCCAATACATAGCTGAACTAGTTGTGAGAAAGGAAAGAGGGAAGGGCTGTTTTAAACCATTTCTCTCCTTTTTACTTAAAAAGCAGTACCGATTCTCTGCCTTTGGTATATTTTAGAGCCAATAAAGAATGGGATTACTTGTCACTTGGAGTTACCAGGACCATCCACATTTGAGTGACAATGGTCACTGTTTCAAAGACATTAGCACTTTTACATTGGAAAAGATGTTAACACTTTTACATTGGGATTTGCCAGCAAGATTATCATAGGTCAGATGAATAGATGCATGGAGCAGGAGATGAAATACTGGGGGAACTGAGAATGGGAATGGGCAGACAAAAGAGAAAGGACAGCACTTGTCTGGCCAGGAAGCAATTATCCATGTAACTACATGTATGACACTTTGATACTTGACTTTGGGTTTTGAAAAAAGTCTTGCTTGTTTTAGGAGCAAAATAGTAATGTACTTTACTTCTATTATTATTATTATTATT
>WAAE01028031.1:0-13677 GCA_013400495.1 Nicator chloris | reverse complement strand
GAAATAGGTTAGTTCCTTCTAATATATACTAAAGTAAGAAAAACACTGTAATTCTATTGCTGACACAAGTACAGTTGACTTTTTTATACCTCTGATGCCCTGTTTTCCTATGTTCAGATCTCTTGGGTTTGGGATAAACACCTACTGTGCTATTGCAAATACAGCATTTGCATAGAAATACTTAAGGCAGAATATATCCAGCATATTTCAGAAAAAGGGATTCAATTCAAGCAATTTGTCTTTGTAGTGAAAGATTGATCTCATGCCCTGGAGTGCAGGAACTTTGATAGTGCCACTACCTGTTTTCACTCACAGGACATAGCACAGTGTATTCCCAGTCCTGTCACATTTCTATGGTTCAGCTGGAGCTACTTATCCCTAACAGCTGACATATCATCTCGTTGCTTTTCCTTGAATATCTCCACTGCCATGTGAAGAAAAATTGCACTTTTTACCTGATGGAAACGAATATATATCTTTATCTATTTTTCTTTCTCTGCCTTCTCTCATGGGGGATTTGACTATCACAAAAATCAGGTATAGGGCAAGTTAGGTTAATCCTGTTTCTTAAATGGTAAATTATTAACATTTGGCAGTGGCTTCATATAATATTAGGGAAATTGTCATAGCATGCTTGGTTTTTTCCTCCAAAACGGGGTCCAGGGTTGTTTCTGTCAAAAATACTATTTTCAACCAAGACAATAATTTTCACTAGAAAAAAAAGTCATTTGTGGGACATCATCTGAAGTTTTCTGGAAGGCAGTACCTGATGTTTTCTCTAATGCAGTACTGCAGTTTACAAAACTTTATCATCCTGTTAGTTGGGATAACATTTTGCCCTCTAACAGTTTAAGTTTTGTCCAATCCATCAAACAAACGTTTGTATTTTATGTGGTGCTGCTTGCAATATCCCAGTCATATAAATGAGATATGTCACTGAGTGATGCAAACAGATGCTGGATCTGATTCATAACCATGCAAAATCTTTTTTTGAGCATTTCAGAGTTGTAATATTTCATATTTTCATAGCATTTTCCATTCTGTGGGCTCTAAAGGCTTAAATTTCCCACCCAGGAAGGCAGAAAACACAAGCCAAATGAAGAATCAGAGGTGACATTCTCTTTTAAAAAAGCTTCCTTTTAGTTTGGAGAAGGCTGCTGACCTCTTTGTATATCTATCAAAAATTAAAAGACAATGGATGATAGCCTACTTAATATTTGTTATCACTTTTAAATGTAAAGTTTCACTAGTCTTGGTGGCAATGTAGTCTGGGTCCGTTACTCATGGAAAGTACTCCTCCTGCAAAATACTGCTCAATTTGAAATGTGTCTAGAATGTGTTTTTAAAAATAATCTTTCATAAGAAATAAAATCTGGTTTACTTTTACAGACTTTTTTTCTGCTTTCTCTCAATAGGCGGAAAAATGTCAATCATTTCTGGAAGATTCGAAAACTTTTTTAATTTCTGCACCAAACAAATATATCTCTTTCCAGTGTGTCCAGAAGATTTGATACTGGCTAGCTGTGTTGTTGAAGTTTCTTTTTTCTAAATCCACCCTCTTTATTTTTATCCTGTTCTCTCTGGAAACAAAATAGTTAACAAAAAGTATGCACAAGCAAGGAGTCATCCACTACCACATGTCTACTCTAAGGTCTTCATTTCTCAGCAGAATATTTATTTGAAGTAAGATTAATTTAGTGCCTTGGGTCTTAACTTTAGTAGGATGCTCAGTTGTTTTTTAGCTCTCCAGGCATGTTCATAATGAATTGAGCTTGTTCTATTCCCATGTTCAGTTAGAAGTGACTTGCAGCCTATCATCCATTTCAGCAGCAGGTGCCCAAGCACTCTCTTAGAGGAGCAGAACTTCCTGGATAAAAGCCAATCCTATATTCTAATATTCTTTCAAAAAAATGAAGAGAGATTTAAGAGACAATTTTGTAAAGATACCGAAATATGGTCCTGTGGCCTATCTCTCTCTGCAATTTCAACACAATATCTATTTTCCTCAAAATACCCCACTCAA
The DNA here is from genome assembly GCA_013400495.1 of Nicator chloris. Taxonomy (NCBI): domain Eukaryota; kingdom Metazoa; phylum Chordata; class Aves; order Passeriformes; family Pycnonotidae; genus Nicator; species Nicator chloris. The sequence continues at coordinate 11,654 of WAAE01028031.1, read as the reverse complement.
AATGCTATAAGCAAGAGTCCCCCACCCACCATTTAAAATTACATAAAAGGGACAATTACTAGACAAGAAGTCTAACAGCAGGCAATAATAAAGGAACAGGATGTTTGATTACTTGATCAACATATGATTGCATAATCAATATGATTGCATAACCATACTCTTGTACTTGAGGTTTATAGAATCTATTCACAGCTTTAAGCATTTTCATGAGGCATCTTCGTCAAAATTAGAAAAAATTCTGTTAATTGACGCAGTTTAGGATTCAGACAGACAGACACATAGAGTGCTAGTATAACATCATCTTTCCACCTCTTTTTAACAATCCTGAATCTCAAAGAGCACCTATGACACAAGGAGAAGGGACCAACCTACTTCATATTGGTGTAGTCTCCTCTCTGCTTAATGGACCTGGCATTTATAGTACTGCTGAATCTTACTGAGCTTATGTGCAGTGACAGCATGCTAATATATTGTCTCTTAAATCAGCATCAAGTAAAAAAAGTAACGGACTTGGAAAGATTAAAATTTTCCCAGCCCAGTCAATATGTGCTTATGATTCTAGGGCCATGGGATAGCCAGTTTATTCTCTAGCTGTTCTTTATTACAGCAATTATTCACTAATTCTACCAGACTTCCTGTTTAGTAATCTTTAGTGGCCTCCCAAAGATTCACAAGCTTGAAATGCACACTGGGCTGAGTATAAACACCTCAGAAAAGTTCGTCTGTTTCACTAGCTACACTTCTTGGAGCACTGGCAGCAACATGGGAAGACATTTTAAGAAACAACAATGGGAGACAGATTATACAACCTGCTGAATTATAAACACCCTTATTTTTTTCCTCATTTTTGTAAATCCCCAACTACTTGGCCTCAAGAATAAATAGCCACTGATTTCCATTTGACATCATCTCTTCCCTAGCAGACTGCTGCTGTTTGCCTTTTTCATACACAGGAACTGAACAGGAGTCATGTGTTTTCTGCTTCAAAACAGAAACAGAGAAACAAATGCTTAATTTACAGTCAGATAGGTTCGTTAAAGACAAAAAAATTGTCTTGAAAGGACAGCTGCTTCTGAGAACATAAGAATTAAACTTTATCCTGAAAATTGCTGTTGGTTTTGAGTGGTTTGGGTTTTTTATTGTATGATGTATTTTTCTCCTGAGCCTCTTCCTTTTAGATCAGATTTAGTCTTGCCAGTGCTCTCCATCACTTATTATAATATAATTCCTTCTCTCTCTAGAGGGTATAAAAATAAAAGTAAACTTCAGAATATATTTTTAATTCAGGCTAAGGAGAAGAGGAAAGGAAGGAAGAGTACAACAATCTCTCCTTAGCAGAGAATTGTTTAATCTAAAGACTGAGCTGATGGGAAGAAAAGCCATACTACAGACATGATAACTGTAATTTCTGTTTGAGTAAAGACATATGTAACTAAGACAGAGACAAGAGCTCTCTATTTCACTCCATCTGTGATTCAAACTCACTACAAATTCTGAGTACTATGCAAAAAAATTTCAAATCTTTTAGTCAGTATCTGGCAGACACCTTCAGTTTCTGACAAAAAAGGACATAAGAGAGACTCATGATATTGGCTGTGCTATTCCTAACTTTTTTTCTGTATCAAGTGTGTGCATTTTACTAATGACACACCTGTAGCTCCAGATTGTTGACTCTTGTAAATTGCTTTTGTTCTTACACATGGGGAAAAACAAATCAAATCAAAGTTAGAGGTTAATGTTAACCTATATATAACGTTTCAAAACATAAATTCCCACCACTGAGTTGTAAGTGAAGCAACTTGCATTTGAATAGGAATTTTCTGTCAAATTCTACGTTGTCCAAAGAGAGTTTGCACTTCTTCTTTCATTTTGTTCTTTTCTTTTTTTCCATTTACAGGGGAAGGAGGGAAAATGTGTCTGGTAGGAAAGCATGGAGAATTTCTTTCTTAGTGATAACTAAGTGTTTGCTTTCTCCTAGCTCTTGATCTGCCTATCTGACTAATTGGTGTGACATTAAAGAGGTCTTAAGACAAACGGATTGTGAACCTACTTCAAAGATACTGAAATTGGAAGGGGAAAAGGGGACAGAATCTGCTTTTGATTTCTGGTACTAAAGAGAGAGTTCAAGCAAATGACAAAGAAACTCTTGGCTTTGAATTCTCTTTAGTTGCAGGGTGCTTCTTTATAGTAAAACTTCTGGTGGGAAGAAATTTCCATTTTTCATTAATTTCTAGTATGCAAATATTCACTGAGATTCTAAAAGACACTTCTAACTTTCATGTTCTGCCATGTAAGTTAGCTTCCTCAATGAATATGAGCCCCTCATGACACATCAGTTTGTTTTTTAAAATATCTAAATATCTTTTAGAGCAGCCTAGTAACACATGTATTATTCCTTGATGTATTCTTTGTGTATTATTCCTTGATGTTTAAAATGCTTTGAGGTACATTGATTATTTGGATGTATGTTCAGTGTGTGATTAAGCTTCCATATTACACTTATAGTGTTAGATTTTTGTGGAACACAAAGCTCTGTAAAAACAAACTATTTTTTTTTTATGTGATGCTGCTGTTGTGACAGCATGTTGGAAGGAATCTGTCTTGGCAGAAGACAGCAATAATGGTCTGAAAAGGTGGGAGCTTTGGCTGCTGAAAAATTAGAAAAAGGTATACCTTCAGTCTGTATAAGAGGAAGGAAAATATAAATGTATTTTTCTTGTTCATTAGTTAGTCAAATAATATTCATATTCTAGAGTTACTTTAAAAGAGGACTGAGAGCTATAATGGAAAATATAAATCACAGAATGACAAAATCATTTAGGTTGGAAAAGACTTCCAAGTCCATCGAATTCAACCTTTGATCACCACCTTGTCCACTAGAGCACGACACTAAATGCCACGTCCAGTTCTTTCTTGAATATCTCCAGGGATGGAGGCTCAACCACCATCACTTCCCTGGGTTGTTCCCATGTTTACAACCCTTTACATGATTAAATTCCTCCTGATGTCCAACCTGAACCTCCCCCGGCACAGCTTGAGGCCTGTGTTACTCATTTTCCTGGCAGAAGAGGCTGACTCCCACCTGGCTACAGCCTCCTTTCAGGCAGCTGTACAGAGCAGTGAGGTCTGCCCCGAGCATCCTTTCCTCCAGGCTAAACACCCTGTGCTCCCTCAGCTGCTCCTCAAGGACTTGTGCTCCAGGCCCTTCACCAGCTCTGCTGATCATCCCTTGGACCTGCTCCAGCACCTCAATGTCTTTCTTGCCATGAGGGGCCCAAAACTGAACACAGGATTTAAGGTGAGGTTTAACCAGTGCTCAGTACAATGGGGCAGTCACTGCCCGGGCTACACTATTTTTGGTATAACCCAAGATGTCATTGGCCACCTGGGCACACGGCTGGCTCGTGTTTGCCCACTGCTGACCATCACCCCCAGCCTGTAGCACTGGACCTGTTGTGACTGCAGTGTCAACCTGGAACTTTGCCTTGCTGAACCTCATCTCTTCGGCCTCAGCCCATCGATCTGGCCTGTACAGATCCCTCTGCAGAGCCTTCCCAGAATCCAGCAGATCAGTACTCCCACCCAACCTAATGTGGCCCATGAACTGACTGAGGATACTTTTGATCATCTCATCCATATTATTTATTGTCAGTAAATCATTAAACAGGACTGGGCCCAACAGTGATTCCTGTCAGACACCAGCAGTGACCAGATGTAAACAGGATCCATCTGCGTTCACCAACACTCTCTGTTTTCTTAACCAACAAAGATTATGCCTGTCCTAGCTCTGGGCTGACAGATTTTCCAGGAGAATGCAGTGGGAAAATGTGTCCATGGTTTTTCTGAAGTCCAGGCAGACAACATGCACAGCTTTCCCCTAACTCATCAGATGAGTCACCTCGTCATAAAAGGAGACTGGGTTGGTCAGGCAGAACCTTGCCTTTCCCAAACCTGTGCTGGCTTTGATGCTGGCCCCTTGGTGCCCTATGTGCTGGGTGATCGCAACCAAGATGATCTCCTCCATAACTTTGCCAGGCACTGAGGCCAGGCCACCAGGACTGTAGTTCCCTGGATTCTCCTTCTGACTCTTCATGTTGGATGGCTGTCACATTGGCCTATCTCAAGTCACCTGAGGCCTCCACAGTGAGCAGGACTGATGGTAAATAATGAAAGGTGGCTTAGTGAGCTCTTCCACCAGCTGCCTCAGTACCTTTGGAAGAATCTGCATCCACTGCCAGAGTGTCTAAATGGCTCAGCAGGTCACTACCTACCTCTTCTTGGATTACAGGGGGTCTAATCTGCTCCCAGTCCCTGTCTGCCACCTAAGAGGGCTTGTTGCCCTGAAGTTAACCAGTCTTACTGTTGAAGGCTGAGACAAAGAAGGTGTTTAGTACCTCAGTTTTTATCTAAATCTAAATGGATGTGTGTGAAGAAGTGGGGCTCTGTGGTTTGGCCATATAAATGCTGATACTATGAAACCTGAAACTGGAACTTAAGAGATGATGGATTTGAATAAAAGTTACTGAGCTTGTGGGAAAATAAAATTATTCTGGCAAACTTTTAAAATTCCTCGCAAGATGAGCTGCTGGCTAGTTTGGAATGTGAGTGCAGACAAGCCCGCAGGTCAGAGCCTGGTTTCAAACATGTCTGAAAGGAGAAACCTGCTCTGGCAGCATCAGCAGAAGTCACAGTGAATGACTTTCATTTGAATTCCAGAAACTTTTGTTGAGCATCACTACTGACATTTGTCATGCCATGATGTTTCCATCAATCTTCCTTCCATAATATTTTGGAAGGACTTCTGAGGAACACGGCTGGTAACTAAAGCTCCAAGTGGAAAATCCCATGGAGGCAAAGCCACGGCAATGACAGTATATTTTTCCTTTGTTCTGTGTGGTGCCACTGTGAGATATGTAGCATAGCTCAACCCAATTTTAGTAATTACAGTATACTGAGGATGAAAGACTTAAAAAAAAAACAAACCAAATTTACAGTTCTCACCATAAGAAAATATATATGGGTATTCACACACAGGGATGTGTGACTGGAATTGATTAATTTTTTCCAGAACTGATAAACTCTGGGAATTTTAAAACACTTGCTCTTTTCCTTTCACTCACAGTCCTTTCAATCCCTCTCTGACTTTTGTGGTCTCAACACTACTATTATGCTAGTTTCCAGTAAGTATGACAAACTGTTCTAATTAAGTAATTCAAAACAACAGTTTGATTGCAAACATATGTGTAAGTAAACGTGTTCTTAAATTAATTTTCCACTGCTTTTTTGTGAAAATTAGATGGCTTAAATCATTGTAAGTGTGATTTTGGAAAGCTAGAGTTGTTGGAACCCACTGTTTTGTGACAAGAGGATGCATTCCTTGTTTATTGAAATATAGTGCTGGTAATATGTGTTTACAAGAAATATACACAATGTGTTGAAGTTTAATTCAACTAGCATAAATATTTTACATATTAATGCTGAAAATATTTTAACCGAAGGAAGTGGATATCCTGTGAACTTTCAAATGTAAAAGACCTTGCCTTATTAATTTAAGAATGTAAAATATTTATTTTGCACTTGTGGCATGACACGATTTTTTAGGTATTACTGTAAAGACCTACTAATGCTTTCAGTATTTTTTCATCATGTTTTAAATTTAAGACTTTAAATTTGAGATATCTTTTAAAATCTACTTTGTAAATATTTTGTTTCAGTAAGTATGGCATTTGATGATACAGTTTTCTGAAATCAAGATTCTAGACATAACTACAAATACAAGCCTTTTAAAATATGGAGTGGAAGTTCATGAGAAGGTCTGCAAAAACCATTTAACCTCAGCATGGCAGAAATTGATGGAAGGACCATTAATGTGCTGTAGAAATGGCTGGTTTCACTTCAGTGTTCAAGCTCCCTGCTCTCTATTTAGGGATAACTAGGTGTTTGTGGGGCTGGTCCTCCACCGTTCACTTGCTAAACTCGAAGGTATTTAGTCTTCTTCTCTACTTCTTGTTATAAATTCAGTAATTTGCTCCAAGCTGCATTTGCTCCAAATAGGAATTCAAAATCTCAACAACTTTAGAAAAAAAAAAGGCATACATACAAGATGCTCATCCCACTTTCATTCAGCCAGAGATAGGAGAAGTTACTGTCATTAGAACTGTCCTTCTGTCTGAGGATACCCTATCTACTTCTGGAGCAGGTCTTAGGTTAGATACCAGGTCTTTCAAATTATTCCTGGGTTTTAAAGGAGTTGACAGCAGCTCTGTTGTCAAATTCCCAGCTGAAATTGGTATAATTTTGTATGGTATAAACAGAACAGGCAAAATTATTTTTCTGAAACCAGTATGGTAATGAACGGAGGTCATTAGTCACAGGAAAGAAATGAGTGATTGTGTTTGCTATATATTCATCGTTTAAACTGATCCACTGTACTTGCATTTGCAGCTCCAGAAACAGAAGTACTTTCTTTCCAAAGCTGCTCTATCAGACAACAGAGTCTCATTCCTTCCCCTCCTCGGCACACACTGAGCCTGCTTCAAGGCCCAAAGTGCAAAAGTGCCCTGTCAGATCACTCTGGTAGGCCATGAGGATTTAGGTACAACTTTCCAGATGCTTTTCTCAGAAACAGAGAACACCTTCAGATCTTCTCATCTGGGTTGCAAGCACACCCCCTGGCTGATGTCATTTACTGCCACTTTATCCCTGTCCTCTGAGGTCAACCAAGCCAACTTTTTAGCTTGCAATATCATGTCCTTACTATCAAAATCCTATCTTCTTTTCCTGAAAAATTTAAAAAAACACAGACACCAGCATTACTTGTCAAAAATTTGTCAGAGGGCAGACAAAAGCAATATTTCTAAAAGGATAAATACACCTTCTTAAGGAAAAATATATATTCTTGCTTTTGCTGAAAATGAGGGTGTTTTTAGACAAGTTAAGAACCACTAGTAATTCAAAAGTATCCTCAGTTCTGCCTTTTCATAATAGACATCTTTCTACTCAATGCAAAAATTCTATATAGAATAGTTCTCTGAAAATCTAACAGCAGACTGAAACTTGATGTGTGCATGACAGACAGAAGGCAATCTATTTTAATATCTTAATAGAGTTTCACCTCTACAGACTTTAGCAAAACTCTCCTTCATCAAAAATAATTCCAAAGACATTCTTGATCTGTTCTCATCTGAGTACCCCTTGTAATATCAACTCCAAAGTATATGAACTGTGGAAGGGAGTCCAGAAGTCACTGAGTTGCAGGAGGGCTCTTCAGTTTCACAAAGACTCCCAAAGTCATAAGGAGGAGATAGCAGTAAGATTTTCCGGCCTCAAGAGTAGGGCAATGACCTGCTTCTCATTGTCAAAAGTCTGTTCTGTATATTATTTATATTATTTAGTATTTTATGTAATACATTTATAGATAGCCAGTAATTTTGATCTAAAGTACAAGCTTTTATTCAATATAACTGTTGGAGATTGTAGCTTAGTTTTTGTAGCTGAACAAATTCAATTTTTAGAGTAGATTAGAATTTATATGTAAAATGAACCTTTATTTTTTCTTCTTGATGTGTTCATCTCATCTGAAGATAATGTACAAATGAATCTCTCAAAATTATTACAATACGGACACGTACAACCTCAAAGTTTATTATTCTCTTTAGGTATTTAAAATTCCATTAGAATGAGGTCAGAAGGAACAAATCTCAAAGAATAAAATTATTTTGGGAGACAGAAATACTGTCATTAAAGCTAAAAAAAAAAATTAAAAAGTGACTGTTTCTGATGCAACAAAAATGTATACACTTTCTGAGTAAATCTTCTCCGGTCTTGAGAGTGTAAGGACTATGTTACATGCCAGCTGAAATACAACATGAATACTTTGGACATCTTCCAAATAACAACATGCCAGGATATTGAACAGTTTCAAGTATCCCACCTTGCCACACAACAAAGCCAATGCTTTTTCTCCTCAAGTTAACAGCATTAAAGTCAACAGCTTTGCATTAAAAGGAAGCAGAAGCATAAGAAAGCAACCATCTTTTTAGCAAAAAGTGAATCAATGTTGTCTATTTTAAGTCCTCATATGATTCCTTTCACTAGGAGTGTCAACCAACCAAATATTTAAGAATAATGGTTGGGTTGACAGACTTTCTTCTCATATTTAGAAACAATTCTCAACTTTTGAACCTATCAAAGTATTGCAATAGAACCCAAATTATTTGACAACAGACAAAAATACAGACTATATACTTAGTTTCATGAAGCTTTTTTTCCTATTTTAAAGTTTTATGGATATAATAATTTCTAAAGGATGCTTCCTCCTTATATTAATGTAAAAATAGCCAGCTCTTTAAGAAGGAAATTGACCAAGTGCTAAACTGTTCACCCACTAATAGGGAACGTTAGTTGAGGCCATGAAGAAACAGAAGTACAAGGCCATGAAGAAACAGATTAGTTTTATTCTATTGATGATCTTTTGATGCAAAACAATATTTGAGCTTTTGCGTAACTTGTAACTGTAAATCCTGAATTTCACAAATTTCAACCACTGAAGCTAAGGGAAAAGAGAGTAACAAATTGTTAATATGAATTTTCACTCATTTCCACACAGAATATTTGCCAGGTGTGACCCAAAGGTGAGTCTGTGGCCTCTCAAACATCTGTATGTGCGAAAGCTAGGAATCCAAGTGTCTATTCTTAAGGAAGCCCAGAAGCCCTGCTCCAGAAGGAAGAATCTGTATCCTCAGGTGCCTACTTCACAAGGTGCTCAAGTCCTGCCTGCAAGTCCAGCACACCTCCTGGGGCCAGCATACACACAGCCATGGAGGACTATGTGCCCTCCTGTCTCAGGTGGCCTCAGGCTACCTTTGGCCTGGCTCAGTTCTGGAGTTGATCCTCTTTGTTCCAGTGTATCCAGTACGTGGCTTTTATGTGACAAGGCCGACTCCCGTCCCTAGGGCACTTTTCAGTAGACTGAGGGACTGAGGGGTTTTTGAGCTGTCTTGAAACTTTAAAAATGCCAGTTGCCAATTTGAAAGCATCAGTTAAATAGGCATTCAGAGCTTGTGTGGCTTTGATCCCATATATCAGAATTTCTTGCTAGGAGTTCAAAGCCCTGTGTCTAATCCCTCCTCTAGTGTTTAATTTCCACAGGAACAGGAAGCAGTCCATGGGTTAAAACACAGTAACGACAGCGGATGTATTTTAACAAGTATTAAAAAAAAGCAATTGTAAATATAAAAACTTAAAACTCTGACTTTTATAGTTTATCATACTTTTCTTTTGTAAGAAAAAAATTAACAGAAACTAAGTTACCAAGACTTCCAATTCTTGATTTGTCAGTGATTTGGCAGTGCTGCAGCAAAACAAAGCTGAGTTGCCTTGTTGAAATGATACACAAGAAAGCCACAGCAGTTAATTCTGCACAGAAATTTTTTGCACCTTGATTTGAGATTCTCTTCTTTGTGTCTGTACATGTATAAAGTCCTGTCAAAGATGATGTCAAATCAAAGAGATGGTATTTTACACTTACTTCTTTTTATTGTACAGTTTATACTCATCTTTTACTCCTTAGCTTGGTGAGCGCAAAGACTTAGAATTTATGACATGCAAAAAACAATTCAGCTATAATAAACTCCTGCACCATAACAACAGACCTACCAGCTTCAAAAGGCAGCATCATATAAACGTTGAGGCTTGATAAAAATTTAAACACTTCAGAATAAATGATCATTGGAGAGGATCATGGGAATGGGAATGCATTTTTTCCTCAATACATCCACAATAATTACATCCTTCCTGTCACAGAAAACAGAAGTGAGTATCAAAAATCTTAAACAAGGTAAAAGTTACAGGTTTTTGTTTCTCTCTGTTACTGCTCGAACCTGCATAGATTAATTGTCCCTTACGCAACCTGTACAACAGTAAAAGGACTTCTGCCTTGACTTGGGGATAACCTGTGAGAACAGAGCAGTCTGTCCAGTCTAAGCACACTCCTAAAAATCTGCTTCACCTGATGGGCCTTGAGATCTCAGGTCCTTGGCTTCTACACCAGCTGGACTGAGTGTATAAAAGAAATATCTCTTTGTACTTAGGTTACTTGCTTTGTACACTAGCAAAATGTTTGGATCCCAAAATCCTAAATGCAAGTTATCAGCCCAGCAATTTCTGTGCAACTTGGGTTCATGTGTGAATTTAAGAGAAGGCATAGCGACATGGAAATTTAGGAATGGGAATATAGATTCCAGTATCTGTCAATGCAAGGAAGAAACTTCTTTGGACTTCACTGAAAAAGAAGAGATGGTCTCTGTAGTAGGTTGAGGAAGACCAAAACAGCTGTAAACTGACTAACCATTGGCTTGATAGTCCATTCTATCAGATTACACAGGTTTAGGATTGTATTTGCTTCCAGTGCCTCTAGTTTAAGTAACTTCTGAAACAGAAGGTCAGTGCTATAAATATTTATAAATATTTATGGAAACTTTAATCAACAAGTTCAAACAATGTGGAAAATCGAGCAGAGTTTTAAGAAGTTGCCTTTATAGCTCTTTCTTTGTTGTTTGTTTGATTGTTTTTTCATTTAAATACTGACAAGGTTGAAGTCACATATTTACAAAGGTAAATTAAATTAAATGGGCCTTTCTGGGTTTGTCAAGCACACTACTGATGAGTTATTTTGCAAGTGCAGAAAAAATAATAGAAATTATCAGAGAGGTACAAATGAGCATATTTATATTAAGCCTTCTGATCTTTACCATTTTATCTCTTGATGAAATCTGATTTGGTGTAAAAAACTTCAAAACATTATCTTCAAATATTAAGAGATTGAGTAATAATTAGGGTGAAAGAAAAATCAGGCTGTTTTTCCTTTACTAATCTTTGGCTACTGGGGAAGGCTGTGTGCTGTTCCTACACAAAATAATGCATAAGCCCAGGATTTTCACCACCTTTCACACTGTAAATTATATGTGAAAATTTCATTTACTGTACTATATTGTTTAAATTTCTTTTCAGAATAAAGTTATTCCATGTAAGATCTTCTAAGGCAAGAATATTCAATGCTAATTATATTTAACATTTTTCTATGCTAGAAAAAAATACAGGAGAGATTTATGCGCCAAATTGCTAAATATGGTACTTTACACCCGTAGCAAAATTAATTTAGGTATACTTATTGGTTAGATAGAAGTATTCAGCAATATAATTTTAGAGTGACTGCATGATTTGAAACCTCAGGAACAGAAGTGTATGTGTACTGGGTTAGAGACAAGCTCCCTTTAAGCCAGTGACCTGTGTGTAGTATTGAATTACCATGGAACCAAATGACAGTGGCATAAAACTGCAGCACATTGTATGGAATTTAAGACAGAGTCTTCTTGTGATTTGACTTTCACAGGAGTTGAATATTTCTGCTAAAAGGTAAGATTAGACACAGTGGAGGACTGTCACAAAACAATTTTACAGATGTTTAGAACAAACTGAATCCCTCTTTAAAGCAGGGTCATAGACTGTGGGTCAGAGCTTCAGATAATAAAATTCAATCATGTGTGTTATAAATTTAATTACTGGGACTTTTTTGAAAGTTGAACTAGCACGTTTTTCTCTCTCTACATATTACCTACTAATCAAGTAGGTACTATTAATCAAGTTACCCGGCT